>PVKA01006113.1:0-85705 GCA_004027165.1 Ctenomys sociabilis | reverse complement strand
GAGGCAAGATCTGCACTAATGGTGGTTGGACAGGATATTATGTCGGCTTCTAGTACTACGGTCATCCACTAGGAAAATAATTATTGAATTTTTGATATAATTCAGGTATAAAAAAATAAGATAAGTAAGCAGCTACACTCTTAATTCACTGATAAGAGATATCTGCTAAAATAATATCTGTAAATATAATATCATGTATACACCTTGTACAATACCAAAACGTTATGAAAACAGTTTGCAATGTATTAATTTATCGAATCTGTATGGTTAAGGTGTCTTGAAACTGTCTGATTGACATTTGTACTTCAATAAAATTAAAAAAAAAAAAGGGCAAATTGGAAGTAATTGGAGCACTTGGCAGCCTGCAAAGGAGGTCATCACTAAGTTAGAGTCAAGTAACAGCTCAGAAAAATCTTGCCCTGGACCCGATGGTGCAGGGGCCTCCAGGACATCTGTGTTAGTCACCTAATCACCAAGATAGTCTTCCTTGTCAGCAAGACAAGGCTAAGTTTTATTCAAAATATACTCTAAAATTCTTATGTCTCTACATCTGCAACATGCCTAGGAAGCTCACAGGTTAAACTTAAGTCCATCATTGAGCAACCACAATTTGCAAGTTAGTAAAGGCACATGAGAGAAGAGAAAGGCCAATGGAAATATCTTCTTACTCCTAATTAATATATGTGAAGCACAAGTGTAAGTCACTCCTCTGACATGTGTTCTCCCCTATGGAAGGCCAACAGTTGTTGCAAACTACCTCAGCCTGCTCTCTTGGAGAGAGGGATGGCCTAGCAACAAGGTAGTTTTTAACTATATTCATGATTATCCTGTTAATCTTATTTGACACATGCATGTTTAATAGTTTCTTTAACTTTGTCTCCTCCGGACTCAAAGCTATACATCCACCAAAGAGGAAAATGCCTGTCCTCTATTGGGCCTTTAGATAGAATCTCTGACTGCCGGTCAACAACTACAGCCCCATTGAGCCTGAAGAAGCCAGATCAGTCTTTGTCCACAATCCCTTTGCAGCAGTTCAGGTTACTTCTTCAGAAGGAGGAATGATGTACACAGCTGAGTTAGCTAGAAATATTATATTTAGACAAATAGTGTGGGTAAACCGAACTGCATATGTTGCAGAGTAATAATAACCTAGAAGATAGGTCTGGAGGGTTAACAAACCTAAGTTTGCAGATCAAAAATTGGACAAAAAGAAAGGCTGCAAGGTAGCCAACATTTTGGCCCTAGCCTTTCAAGGTCAGTGAAGACTCCGGACATAGGAAAACTTGTACTGTAACATCATGTAACTCAGTTGTGCCCCAAATTTTCTGATCAAGAAGATTATGGGGCCACAGAGGAATGTAATCGATGATGTATAATGTGCATAAGGAGAGTCACATGGAAAGAATACATTCTCTCAGACCTCCACAGAGAGCAAATTGGTCAAGCAATGGCTGTGACTCATCCACATGGCTAACTGACAAAGGATCTACAAACTGCAGTACAGATTTACAAGATAAACCCTGAGGGTACCTGACTGACCTTATCTGATATAAACGTTACATTTCTTGTTATATAGGTCTTGCTTTATCTTGGTCTTAACCAGCCAGCAGAAAAATATAAAAAGGAGGCATATATGTAGTAAAGCCATATTAATATACTGAGCTATGAATGGCTCAAGTGAACAACTTCTGTGGATAACTTCTATTGTGGACCGCTGAACTCTGTTGGATTGTTTTATTTAAAAAAATAAAAATAAAATAGAAGTATTATAGACAGTCAAACAGGCCAAGTTCTAGAGGGAGATAACAGAAGACAAAGACAACTATTGGAGGGATGGATGCTCCTGCTGTGAAGGAAACCTAAAGACCTACAGGCCAAATGAATGCTAAAAGAGTAGCACGTGGTATTGACATCCTAAATAGGTTTCAATCACTTGGAAAGACCTAAGTGGGTCACTAGTCCAACCCCCAAAGGGGAGAGACCCTGTTCCATAATTCAACCCCCTGTCCCATATTCATTACCATTCACAGCTCAGTATGGCTTTACTTTATGCATACTTCCTTTTTATACTTTTCCGCTGGTTGGTTAAGACCAAGATAAAGCAAGACCTATATAACAAGTAAGCAAGTCACTTACTCCATGAATCACTTCCCCATTTGGTCTTCGGAGTAATCAACTTTACCTGAGCAATGGTGCTTGTCATCCCATTGGTTGACCGTAGTTTTGTCCCACCTCTTGTCCACCTAAGCGAGTTCCCATTCTCTCCACCTCAGCCCTACATGTTTTTACACTATAAAAGTCACTAAAAGAGACAGCTTCTCCAGGCAACGCACTCAGGTCCCCCTTCTGTCCCTCTCTGACAGAAGCTTTTCTTTCCAATAAAGTTTTACCCTCAAAAAAAAAAAAAAAAAAACAAGGTAGTTTAGCTAGCCAAGGAGTTCAAGAAAAAAGAGGGATTTCTAACTCACTAGTAGAGAGAGAAAACTCCATACCTTAATCTCAGCTCTTAATGTTGGCTTAAGAGAGGGCTCTCATGGCATCCTGGTCACTCTGAGACAGGACTCCAGGAAATCACTGATAGAATTACCTCTCACCTCACTGAAACATGCAGGTAGGGATAATAGATAAGCAGAGATTTTTCTGTTGGTGACCCAGTAAGGCTATTGGAATCCAACTTTACAAAGGAACCTTTTGGTACCTGCAGAAAGTCACCCTGGCCAAGACTTCTCAGTTGTCCTTTCAGTTTTCACTGGTTCCACACAACCAGGAATTTATCTCCAGAATGCAATCCAGTTGCCTGTCTGGCCAATATTCCCACTTAGGTGGGGACTCAACCAGATGGTGCTGGGGAAATCTGTCCTCTACTTTAAGAGTGGTAGCTGCTCTAAGTGTATGAGCTAACTGGTACAGTAACCACTGTACCTTAGAGTTCTATAAGGAGCAGATACAGGTTCTTAAATGTTGGACAGGATGGAAAGGTTAGATCTCCTCTCTATCTAATTTATTTATTTATTTATTTATTTATTTATGGAACTGGGGATTGAACTCAAGCCCTTGTGCTTGCTAGGGAAGCACTTATTCCACTTAGCCATCTCCCCTGCCCCTTTCTATCTAATCTTACATGCCTAAAAAAAAAAAAAAAGAAAAGAAAGAAAGAAAAGAAAAAGAAAAAAGAAAGAAAGGAGAGTATAAAATGATCAGAAAAAGAAATCCTTTCTTCTCATGCTTGTGGTGAGTGATTGAGACAACTTGCCTGTGAGTTGTCACCCTCAAGTCTGACAAGGCAAGAATGGGGCTCTCAAGTGCCAAGGTGCTTCCTCACCAGCAGGTCAGACCAGAAAGGACAATGAAGCAGGACAGGCTCCATAGTTCCTGTGGAGCGTGGAGGGATGATCAGGCCAGACCATCCTGGTGAAACATGTCCCTCAAATCTTAAAAAACGGCTGCTGGACTAGCGCTCTTTAACTGGCAGTGGGTTGCATCCATTAGGGGATGAGAATTCTGGTTGTTTACAAGATTTGGCTATGACAGGTTGTGCTTCTATAAACATGAGCACACCTATATCACTGTGGTATGATGTTTTCATTAAAAAAAAAAAACCAGAAAGGAAATAGCTGGGTTGAATGGGTCCTCCAATTCTAGCTTTTTGAGGAGTCTCCACACTGATCTCCACAGCGATTGCACCAACCTATACTCCCACCAACAGCAGAGAAGGATTCCTTTGTCATACACCCTCTCCAGCATTTGTTATTAGTTGATTTCTTTGTGACAGCCATTCTTTCTGGGGTGACATGGTATCTCAGGGTCGTTTTAATTTGTATTTCTCAATGACCAGTGTTGTGAAACATTTTTTCATGCATTTCTTTGTATGTCTTCCTCTGAGAAGTGTGGATTCATCTCAGATGCTCATTTTTGGACTGGGTCTTTGGATCTAACTAGAGGCTATACTCATTGCAAATTGGATTATAAATAAGGTTATACTTATTTCAAATCAGACCCACATGTGTAATAACATATTGTCTTCCTACTGGGAGAACCTAAAAGAATAGATAAAATCTGAGAGGTATTACCAAAAAAAAAAAATCTGAAAGATATAATAAATATAATAAAATGGAAACTGAACATAAGGAATAAACAATGGAGAAGAGGGAAAAGAAAAAAGATAGGGAAAAAAAGGAGAAAAATCATGCAAGTATATATACAGGACAGCTGAATTATTGTACTGCTAATTTCCATCAATGTTTTCGGAAGTAGCTAATGTTTAGAAGGATTTTTCTTTGTGGGGGGTGCTGGTTCAGGCTGCCTTAAGGGCAGGTTTGGGGATTGAACTGCAGTTCCTGCACCTGACTGCATTTGCATAAGCAGCAGCTTAAACAACTGAGCTAACCAGCAGGCTCCCCTAGCAGCTAATGTTTTAAAATTTTCACTTTACTACTCTGTATATGGGTATCTGTAATCTGAGCAATTACATTGAAGACAGAAATGTGCAATAAAAAACATGGCTGAATACCTCTCCCATCTTGTTCTTCTAAATGTGTACTGTTTCTAATGTCTTATTATTACTATACTCTCTTTATTTTATTTATTATTTATTTATTTTATTTTATGGAACCGAGGATTGATCTCAGGCCCTTATGCTTTCCAGGCAAGCACTTATTCCACTGAGCTATCTCCCCAGCCCAACTCTCTTTAAAATAAACTAAAACATAAGTAGTAAAAAGGACAAGAAAAAATTAAGATTTATTGAAAGTAAATGTTAATGCTCAAATTATCTGACCAATTTTGCATACCTGTTGATATAAGCAATAGATCTGATAATAAAAATATGTAATATAACAACTATTGTTAATTTTCTGTTCTTGTTTTGAAATTCTGTACCATATGTTTGTTGTATGTTACTATGTCTCTGTCTTTGTTTTTGCTTTTTTGTTTTTAGTCTTTAAAATAAAATTTTTAAAAACTCATTGAAGGAATGAATACTTCTTAAAAATTGGCAGTTGGGGTCCTATGATTTATTAATAGGCATGTATGTTTTTTAAATATGAACTAAATTTTATTATTTTATGTTTTATGTATTTTATACAGGGTCTCACTATGCAGCTCTGACTCCTAGTGATCCTCCTATTTTCAACGTCCCCTGCGCTATGATTGCAGGAGTGAGCTACCATGTCTGGACTTGTTCACAGGCTCAGTGTGTCCCGGGGGGCAGGGACAGCACGGCATGGGGGACTAGGGATCAATCCCCGGTCTCTGCGCTTGCCAAAGCAGGCACTTAGTCCACTTAGGCACTTAGCTCTCTTGCCTGCCCTTGAACTAAATTTTATTAAAAGACCCATTTAATACCATTTCATACCAAACTTCTCTAGTGGACTCTCTAACTTTATTTTAGACATGTAAAGCTACCAGAATCAGCTAATTCTGATGTGTGTTTCTCTCAAACCCAAAGGTCAACATTATCATATTTTATGTTGAAGCTGCTGTACCCCTGTGTTCTGTTGTTGAGACAGGGTCCCAGGGTTTAGGTGGCCTCACCTGCTGGTGTCCTCCTGCCTCAGCCTGCCCAGTACTGGGGTTACAGGTGTGTGCCACTGTGATGGGCTTTGAACCCCCTTCCTCTCAAATACCTGTGTTTTTCCTAAGAAAACAAGGGTATTTTGTTATGTAATCATATTAAAGTGATCAAAATCAACAAATTAATACTTGTTATCTGACATAAAAATCTTACTAAAATTTGTCCTACTAATAAAGTAAGATGATATGTAGTCTTTCTGGGCTCATTTCATTTGGCATTATAGATTCATCCATGTTGCCATGTATGCCATTATCCTTTCTTTAATTGATGAGTAATATGCTATTATTTGAATTGTCTCACAGTGGGTCTACTTGCCAGTTAATGAACATTTCAGTTGTTTATTTTTGCTGCTACAAAAGAAACTGTGAGGTTACCAGGGATAAAGCTGTTATGAACATTAGCAAAAAAAAAAAAAAAGAAAAAAAAAAAAAAGAAACAGAGCAGGAAATATTTATTGAGGAGTAGAAATACAGCTCCTGAGCGACAGGGGGACCTGGATGGGTTGCGAGTGAGCCCACTTTCTGGAGAAAGTTGCACAGAGCAAAATACTGGTGTAGGCACAAAATCTTGAAGTGGGTATAATGTGGGATAAAACTATGTTCGGCCAATAAAGTTACAAGGATAGCTGCCTAGGTAATGTTGACCCGATGGGAATACAAGTGTATATGGAAAACCCAAAAATCGTTTCAGGAAGGGATGAGTCTGAGGGTCTTGGCCACTCACCAAGGTCACGGATGTTTTTCTAGATTTTATTGGACCAGGTGCTATCACTTATCCTTTGTCATTCTGCCTTTATCTTAAAGTCTGGCTTCCTACAGATACAACTCCAGCTCCAGTTGTAAAGTGTTTTTCATTTTTGTATTGACTCTTGAGGGCCTAGCCCTGTCTGACTGCCTATAATATTTCTGTCTTACTTAGCTATCTCTAATAATAGAAATAGCTTCTGAAAGGCAGGAAGGGTTCAAAATAGGTTGCCAATGAGAAGATTTCTCAAAAGCAGTTTTATAGAGCAATATCATGCAGTGAGTATGACATGGGACAAAATGGTGATCAGCCAATAAGATTATGAGTATAGTCGCTTAGATAATATTGAGAACCAGGTCATGCAGCAAGTATATATGGATGACATCATTAACATTGATCAATTCTTAGTCTTAGTGAGTAGGGGAGACTGGCCAGCCCCTAAAGAGATCATGGTCTATTTGTACAAGAAATCTCAAAAGGTTGGTACCAATAATCGCAGGCTGACGCTTATCCTTTAGGGAAGAGTGTGAATCTGGCCATGGAGTTGCACCTCCAGCCAGGTTCAGTGCACTCTCATCCTCTGCACTGACTCCCTTCAGGGCCTAGCCCTGGCTGGCTGCCTATAATATTTTCACCTAACCTAGCTGCCTACAATAGAATGACTAGAAAAAAAACTATTAACTTTAAAAATGTGTTTTTTAAGAAAACTGCAGCTTCAAGACACAAAAATTCCCTTCTGGGAAACTTACTCCAAAAGTATTTGTAAGAGTCTTAAAGATACAACCAGGGTCTTTGCTTGTAAATTGCTCATCCACCAAAACTTGTGTGCAGCACATCTCAGCTTCTGACACACACAAACGCTGCAGTCCAGCAGTCTGCCAGGTGGGTGCTCTGACTGGAATATCCAACTCAGATCCCCATTCTGAAAGCACTCTCCAGATCCTATGAATATTCCCAGCTTTAGGCCATAAGCACCTCTCTTCCTGAAGGATCACACTTCTAAATTTCTGCCTAATAAACCTCCTTTTGACTCTCACTCATGCATCTTGCAAAGTCTTCTCCTGGGGGAGTCAGCCGACCTGCATGTTCCATGAACAGAGCCAGAGTTAGGGCTGTAGTGAGCCTTTAAGGTCACTCTGAGCAAGCATCTGCCTTCCACATCTTTCCTCATCTACTAGGCAGGTGTAGACCCCACGAAGGAAAAACTTCGCAGCTCTCTTAAGGTACCTTATCCCACCTTCTACAACATGCGTTACTGGGTTATCTTCCCCCAGCAGCTTGTGAACTTTGCGGTGGCTGGAACAATGTGGCATTCTTCTGTTTCACAATACTCTGCCCTTAGTGCCAACTCCTCAGGTCTGTCCTGTTGAGAAGTGTTCCTCATACAATTCCCACTGCAGGCAAGTGCAGTTGCCCCTTGAGTGGAGGAAATTTTCATGGCTATGATTTAAGGAAGGACTAAGGGGACTCCTCCTGGGAGGGGAGTAATTGGAGAGAAGGAAAGATTATTTCCAGAACATTAGGGGTTGTAGTTATTTGAAGAATCAAAGGCAGTTTTCTCTGTCAATTCAAGGATTCTTTTTGCATTTACAAGCAATGCCATTTACTTACAAATTACAGTGTTTCTGATGCAAATGAACCACTCCAGGATAGTTTTCTCTTCCCTAGATTAGCTATGAAATGGTGGGAAAATTGAGGAAGGATGCGGAGTGCTGAGCCTGACCTGAGATCTATTAAAGTTCCTGCTTTAATTATTCCTACTTCTAAAGTAAGAGGCAATTAAACGCCAGCAAAATGGCAGAAGGAGGCTATCCCAGGAGGCTGCTTTTATTTATGTGAATTCTGAGTCTGAGTGTCACAGTCAGAGTACACTTGGCCCAGGCCCTGTGGAGAAATCGCTGAGTTCAAGAGGCAGCATCTCGCAGGCCAAACTGAACCTGCACTCACAGGAGAATGGCAATCAATTACTGAATCCATTTGTCTCCAGATTCTGTATTAAATAAAGAAACCCATCTCTGCCCTCTTTATGGGAAGACCAGTAGGGGAATATTAATCTAGTGGCTAGTATTAGTCCATTTACAAAGTGCCTTTGCATCCATTATCTTGTTTGATCTCCACAAGACTCTGCAGTGGGAATTATTATCATTTGCATTTGCAAGAGAAAAAGTAGGGCCTACAGAGGTTAAATTGCCTAAGTTACACAATTAGAGATGGTGCATGCTGCTTCGAACTCCAAATCCCATTAGGTGCTTCTTCCTTGCTCCTTTGTGGAACAATGAGGAGAGGATGAGACAAACTTAAGAACAGCAAATCATATTAGAATCCAAGTGCCAGTCATGACTCCAAGAGCTGTCCTTCCCTAATTCATCTAATCCTCTCATCCACCTAGCAAGGTACATAGAATTATGGTTCTTATGTTATAGATGAGGAAGACAGGTCACGAAGAAGCCAAGATCACATAGTTACTAAAAAGGAGATTTAAATTCAGGAAGACCAGATCTACCCTATGTTTTTTGGTACTGGGAATTATACTCATGATCTTGCACTAGCCAAGCAGGTGCTTGTGCTACTGAGCTATATTTCTAGCCCTCGACTGCATATTCTTTTTTTAAATGTATTTAGTAAAGAGTCTACAGGATCTCACTACACAGATCCTTCTGTTTTCAGACTCCTGAGTGCTGGGGTTACAGGCACGTGCCACCACACCCAGTCTAATGATTTTTTTTAAATAGACACATTCTTAAACTGTGACAATTATTTTGCCTATTTCTTGCCATGGAGTATGAGAAAGAATGAGGTTTAATTATTCCATGTATTCTACTGATGAAATGATGAGAGAATATCCCTCTTGCGTCCCATTCAAAGAATCTTTCCTACTAACTAATGCGTTGTGAGAAATTTCACCACTGAGAGCAGGAAGTTGAAGTTCTCTTCCAAATGAAAGACCTGACATCAGCTTAGGAGAGCCATGTGATTGGGAAGAGATGTAATGTTTGTAAGTTAACAGCTAAACTTACCTTGGGCTAGTTCAGTGTCTTTCTCTGTGTCTGACCTAACATGTTTACAACTGCTAGGTAAAACTAAAACTATCACCGTGCTTAATAAACCACTAGCCTCCACCAACTCTGAAGCTAAGGATACTATAACATCTGAAACCTAAAAGAAAATTTCCCAGTCTTGCTACAGTCCATTACCTAATGACCCAAGGTCTTAGTACATTCCTGTCACTGAGACAAAAACACCCAAACCTACAACTAAAAGAGAGTATTTTTGGCTCCCTATTTCAGTCCATGCTTGGCTGACTCCAAGAAGGCAGGGGGCTGTAGTGAAGGAAACCTGTTCAGCATGAGACAGCCCGGAAAAAGAAGCAGAGAGAGAAGGAGCTGGGAACTACCCCTGACAAGGTCCCCCTCCTAGCAGCACTTTTCGCTCCTGAACTCACCAGGTGAGTCACCTGATCAATGTAACTCCACCCTTATCCAAACACCCTCCAAATACATGAGGTTTTAGGTGACATTTTAAGTGCAAACCATAACACCCCGCCAATGTTGAGTAGTGTGGTCATTTATAACTTTCTTTGGTCTCTGGCTGTAAAAGTTTATGTAACCTCTTCTAGAGCTGAACATGTTCCTGGGCCAGGGTCACTTATATATCTGGCTCCAAATAAATTGTTTTCTTATTTCTTTAAAACTGAGTATTATTTTATGTTGACCAAGAGCAAATCAAGTCATTGGTTGCCTTGTTTAAATGCTGTCTCTCTGCTGGCTCCCGTGTTCCACACACAAGCATGCAGAATAAAGTCTACACTCCCAGCAGGCAGCGCTCCAGGCCACCACCCCACTTGACCCCACGGCTGCCCTTCCTGACTTTACATACTGCCTTCCACATCCTCCACACCTGTGGGAGTGCCTCCAAAGAGTCTTGCATGTCTGTGACTTTGGCTTTCTCTTCCTCATCACCAGTTCAGTGCCCATTTATTAAAAGATTTCTCTCTACCTTCCCAGTTCACATTCAGTGCCTCCCTCAGTGCTTCCAGAACTTTCTCTTTTCCTAGAATAACACTGAACAATAGACATGGAAACATGTAAAAGAAAGAGTTATTTGTGTTCTCTGTATTACTAGCTCCATGTCCGGTACTTAGCAGGTATTTGATGAGGTTTTCCTAGGTTGATACTGTTCATCAGTATTTTATGAGGAGCCAGATTACCAATATCTTTCTTCCATAATAGAAATTGCCTTAGAGTAGAAGCCCTGATTATTAAAATAACACATATTGTTACTCTAAACATTTTCCATTATCACAAGAAAACACAAGCAGAAAATAAACACCACTGATAATATTCCCACCGCAGACATCTTCTCTTTAACTACCTTTTTACAACACAATCTGGCTAAAAAATGATCCCTGACACACATCCGTTTCAACAGAGCCAAAAGAGAAGAAAAGACCTAAGTTATAGAACCTTGCCCTCACAAACCATCTGGACTGATGTTGGACATTGACTGTGCACATATGTTCTGGACAACAAAAGAATCATAAGGTCCCTGGTTGTAATGGTTGACACAGTGTATCAACTTGAAAAGTTTAGAGGTTTAGTAAACTCAGCTTTCTACACCCTGGTGTCCAGACCACATGCCCTAGGGAGGCTGTTCACTCTCCATGATGTTGTAATAGTTGACTCTTTGTGTCAAATTGAGACCTTTGGAAGTTTAACTAAGTGACTCAGCAGGGCTCTTGGGTCCTTCCTTTGTAAAACATGCTCATGCTGTTCAGGAGAGGGTCTGGAGGTGGTAGGAGTGCTACCCCACCCTAGGGCCATAGCCTGCTTACAGTGTAAAGGAGGAGATGTTTGTTGCATCCTCCCTTTTCGGTCTAGTTGCTTTTGCTGCCTTCTAAGGCTGCCTTGAACTGCTGAGCCTCTGCCCTGCCGCCCTGCTTTGAAGCCAGCTGAAAACTCCACAAACAAAGCTAAATAAAACCTTCCTCCTTTAACTTCGGGTGTTGGGAATTTTGTCTCAGCAATAAGAGAAAAGTGATTAAGACACTGGCTGATGAAGAAGGACCCTGGAGGAGTAGGAGAGTGCTATGGCCAGAGAATGAAGGAACAGACACCTCTGCTTCCTTCTACAGAAGAACCTATTGAAAAGATAAAAACGAAAAAGGACAAGGGAAAAAATTAAGGTTTAGTGAAAGGAAGAGTTCGTGGTTAATTGCTTGATCAATCTTGCATGCCTAAGGGCCAGCGAGATAGCTCAGTGGATCAGTGCCTGCTTTTGCAAGCGCAGGGACCACCGAGCCAGTGACCAAGTCCAGGCGTGGTGGCACAAGCCTGTAAGCCCAGCACTGGGGAGGCTGAAAATGGCAGGATCACTATGAGTCCAAGCTGCGCAGTGAGATCCTGCACCAAATACAAAAATGGAAAAAAAAAATCTTGCATGCCTCTATGTGGTAATCTGAGCAGCATATTTGATGATAATACTATGTAATACAACAACCATTGTTAATTTTTTTAATATATTTAGTACAGGGTCTATAGGGTCTCATTACACAGATAGGACTCATAGTGATCCTCCTGTTTTCAGCCTCCCAAACTCTGGGATTACAGCTGTGGGCCACCACACCAGGTCTCAAATCAATGTTTTTTTTTTTTTTTTAAGCATGTCCTGGGGCAGGGCCAGCATGCAGATTGCGAATCAAACCCTAGTCCCTCTGCCTGAACAAGCACTTTAATCCACTGAACTATCTGGCCACCCAATATTTTATTCTTGTTTTAAAATTCTGTGCAATTTTTGGGCCAGCCAGGTAGTTCAGCAGATCAAAGTACCTACAAGCAGGCACAGGGGCCAGGGGTTTGATCCCCGGGCCTGCTGTGCTGGCCCCACACCCAGGGCAAGCTGAGATGGTGATTGAGACTGGGCATGGTAGGTGACACATGCCTGTAATCCCAGCTGTTGGGAGGATATAAACAGGCAGATCACTACGAGTCTGATCTAGTGGTGAGACCCTGAACATCCTGTAGATCCTTCCCTAAAATACAAACGGAAAAAAAATTCTGTGCCATTTTTATTGTTCTACATTGCTTTGTTTTTGTCTTTGTTCTTGTTATTTGTTTTATTCTCTTTAAAATAAAAAAGAAACCTTCCAAAAAGTCAGCCTTTGACTCAATTTTAATAGCTTCTGAGTCATCACAGAGATCTACAAAAAAGAATGCAGCCCATCTTCACAGTATAAGGTGCTTGTCCCTAGAGGCTGTCTCAGCAGTTGTTGCTAAATACCCAATTCACTTACTCTGTTGTCCATTCACCATGTACTGAGTACCTCCTTTGAGCCAAGTGATGTCCATTTTGCCAAGAACCAAAGCCAGATGACGCCAGCTGGGCCTTTCCTTCACGTGTCACCCATCACAAGCAGAATGCTACTCCATGCAGCAAGTGGGAGCATAGGCCAGGGAGCATCAGAGACCCTTTCGAACTGTAGCATCCAGAGAGTCTGACCTGTGAGGACCCTGGCTCTTGCTGACATTACAGCTTGCTTTAGTTATTGTTCTCTTGTTTCTGAGACAAAAACCCAATACCCAAAATTAAAGGGGGAAAGGTTAATCTGTCTCACAGTTTGTAGAGGTTTCAGTCCATAATCTGCCGCTCCAAAGCAGGATGGCACACAGCAGAGGAGCAACCCTTCAAGGCAGAAGAAAAGAGCAAAAGCAATAAGTGGGGAGAGGGTTGAATAGGCTCTTTGTCTCCTCTATATTGTGTGCAAGCTACCCACTTTAGGCAGGGTGTGGCACTCACATCCTGAGTCCTAGCCTGAACAACACCAAACCAATCAGTGGAATGATTTACTAATCACACACTGTAATAGGATCACACCCTATACATTCAACCTTCTCTGAAAAGCCTATAATCCATGACTGCATGAGGCTTTGGAAGGATATCCAGACACAACCATAAGATGGTTTATCTGTGAGTAAAGAAGAGGAAGTGGAAGAGCTCCCTGGGTCACACGTGTTCACTGCCCTCCTTACTTCAGGTGTGTTGCTTTTGTGGGAGGAGATGAATTACTGCATTTCCAGTTGGCTTGAGGAGAACCCTCTAACATATTTGGGGTTTTACAGTTATTCTCACCCACCCCCAACCATGCTTGGGTTAGAACCAAAGGTTCTGAACACACTACGCAAAAAGTCTGCTATTAACTACCTTCCCAGCCCCATACAGATTTTATTTAACTCATAGGACCATCTCAGCTCATGATCAAAGGATTGTGTGTTTCATAAAACAACTAATTCTGCCAAAAGGCCTATCAATTTTGAGATGTCTGCCTGGGTCACTTGCTTAACTTCTAGATCTCCCTTTCATCAACTGAGCCTGTACAAATCTGGATAGTAGTGATTTTCCATACCTGTTTGGGTTCCTAGGGTCTCATTCTACCACTACATGTGACATGGAGCCTTTACCAAAAAACAGAAAGAGAAAGACATCCTGTGATGCATCTAGTGAGTCACAGAGAAAGCCTTACAGCCTGGGAAAACCACTGGACTTTTGGCCAACAAGGACCTCAGGGGCAGGTGGCATGGCCCTCCCTCTGCTGTGACTCACTGTGTTCACTTGCAATGACCCTGACATAGCCCACTTTCTAGAAACACAAATAGTGTCCCACAGTGCTCATTTCTGCACAGCTCCTGGAAGCCTAGGAAGCTAATCTACTGAAACTGTAACCCAGGCCCAGCACGATTCCTAGTGCTAGACCCCTTCATTTATCCTTCTTCATCAGCCTCTCCTTGGTCCCCACATATACCTCCATTGCTTTCCACCACAATCTGTATTTATTCTTTGTTTTCAGAAGGCCTCCAAGTATGATTTCTAATGTTATCTCAAATAAATAAGAAGTATACACTGGCACACACACACACACACACACACAGAGAGAGAAGAATGAGGGGTAAGAAGGGCTTGGTCTTCAGAAGCACAATGGCTGGCAGGAGAAATGTTTATATTTCATCCTGGGGAAGGTCACCTTCCTGCCCATAAGAGAAATCGACTTCTCTTAATGCAGCAAAGAAAAAGCCAAAAAGTAAGTTGAATTGTTGACATTAAAAAATAAAAAATTCAGGTTGGACATAAATATTCTGGGATATGTTTGTCAAGACTCCAGCCAAAGCAGCTTCATTACTGCTGGCTCAGAGAAAGGCTAGGATGTACTGAGGTGGGCCAGAAGGACAGTAGGAGCCACAGGGAAACCATAAGGTATCACTAGAGGTCATATGTGGGTGGACCCCACCAGACTGTCTACCTCGGGACACTTACCTCAACCTCTGCTGCTTTTTCTGGCTTTCTGCATTGAATGGCCTGGTAGGGTTCTACTGTGAGCTCTGACAGCCAGCTGGTGAGCTCTTCAGATGTCCTCAGAACACGCCTCTTTGAAAAGGCTGCATAAGGTAACAGAGGGAAGTGGAGAGAGGCACACAGAAAGCATTTGCAATAGAGGTTTCTCTCTTAAACTTGAGATTTGAGTTCTCTTCAGTAGTCAGTCCTACAGAGATGTGCACGTTATTCTCCACCAAAAGAAGACTCTACTCCATGGTAAGTTGAGCTAAGATCCAACCCTGCTACAGGGCTGCTTTTACCCGCAAACAAGCATCATTTCTAACTCCCATAAAAGCACTGCCAGGTTAGTAACTTCCTGACCAGTTTTCCACATCACAGTCGCAGAGTTGTTTCTCCTGCTCCAAAAGAAGGCTGAAACAACAGGACCACACTCAGCACGCTACCACAGTCCTGCTCTCCCTGCCGCCTTCCGCACTCCTTTAATGCGGGAACCTGTGGCTGCTACTCTCCTGTGCAACCATGAGCCAATCACCAGCACTGTGGAACCTCGGATTCTTCATTCCTAAGAGGAAGCAAGGCCAGTCCTACTTCCCTCCAAGGTGACCATGACAATCACACAGGTTCTCAACCTCCTGGCCTAGTTCCTAGGACTCTCGAGCTAGAGAGAATCTTGGGGGAACAGTTGGATCAACCTCCTTCCCCTTCTCTTCCACCCTCCTCCCCATCTTCAAAGTAGTGACCCAGTGGTTTGCAAAGTATCCTCAAAATGCCCTGCTCCTCAAAAGTCCACGGAATACTCACATACACATGCGCACACTTGCACATACAGACACACACACACACACACACACACACACACTAGGTTCACAGGGGCAGCCCTGAGCAGCCCCTGGGCTCTGGGCCATTTGTGTCCCTCTGCAGTATTCATCTGTGAAGCGAGGAGAAAATGGTGGCTGGCGAGGAAGCACTTACAAAGCATGTGCAAATCAGCCTGCCTGTAGTCCTCTTCCCTATGCTCAGGCCACTCCCTGGGAAGGAGGAAGGGAAGACTGCTAAATTCCCTTAGCACAGTACACAGGCTACCTGGATTCTGTTTTTACCACACAAATATAGTAGGTCCCTTTGCCCTTCAGTGCTGCAGGGCCTCTTACAGGGTGAGGCTGCTGGTAAGATTACCATTTGCATCAAACTTCAGCTGCCCCCAGGTGCTTCCAGAGCCCTGAGGTAGAAGCCCTTGGGGCTGGAGATTTAGGAGCCCTTTAGACATCAGGACTTCCAATTTATGGTTCAGAGAAAAGAAACCCTATTAATCTGGCACCTTTTATTCCACTGTAAATCCCAGCCGTATTTAACTCAGCTACCATCAAGGTTTCCCCCTATCTGCCAACAGCAGGCCCATAATACAAAGAAGTTCACAGAGAAATGAAGATCCTGCTTAGTATTCCAAGGGTGGTCCCTTCCAGGGGCTTTCCTTCTGATGTGCCCCAGCATGACCATTTAGAAGGCTACAGAGCATCCTTCCACTATATGCTTGGGGACAGGTGGCCCCTTCCCTTCCACTTAATGAAGAGCTAAGACAGACCTGTGTGTTTTGGCCACATGGTGACCCTTGTCTCTCAGAAAACCCAGGGAACAAAAATGATCCCCAACATAATGGGACTTAATGGCTGCACAAGGTCCAGAAAAAGACAGAAGGGGGATGTCTGTTTTTCTATCTTATGCATGCATGTACGTATGTGTCCAGTGAGCTTCTCCCGTGGGCAAGACATTTCTACCTACTCTTTCCTATTAAATACCTCCCTACAGGGGTCTATGCTATTTTCTCCATTTAACAAAAGAAAAAAGTAAAGTCCAGATGAACACAAGTAGTAAGACACAAGTAGACCCCAAATTGGACATTCTGGCTCAAAACACTATTTAGAATCAGTAAGTATTTTACTAAAGACCTGCTTCTATGTGCCAAACTCTGTGCTCAAGTTTTGTCTTATGGTTTAAATCTAAAATGTCTCTAAAGTTCTCCTATGGGTATAAGGTGATTGTGCCATGGGGTGCTATATTCATCAGCATATTCACCCACAGATGCATTCACAGGGGAATATGCTGTCAGGAGGCTGGGCCTGGCTGGAGATGGTCATGGCAGGGGTGCCCTGGCAGACTGCATCCTTGTCCCCAGCTCCCCCCCTTCTCCCTGTTTCTCAGCTGCCATGGTTGAGTGTCTTTTCTTTCACTGTGCCTTTTCACCACACCATTTCTGCCTTGGAGAAACCATGGGTGGAAATATGAGCCAAGATAACTCTCTCCTTCTTGGTGTGAGTATCAGGTATTAGGCCTCAGTAGCAGGAAAGTGACCACCAAGACACACTCCGAGGGAAAGAGACAGAAATGAAGAAATAAATAAAGAAATATGTCAGAGTGAGCACATGCTCCATAGAGTGAGAATATAAACTCTCATGGCAGAAAAGGCTGAATTAGACTGAGGAGTCACAGAAGGCCTCTACAGCATGGTAGCCTATCACCCATGGCATAGAATAGCAATTTTGATTTTGTGCACCAAAAGTTGACATTGAAATTTTTGATGTTGTTCTGAACACTAAATATTAAAAATCCAGTACTTTATTTTTTCATATTTTCCTGGTATATACTCATTAATATTATAAAATTTATAAATTAAAATTAATAATTCATCAATAGAATGTTCCTATTACTCAACATTGGTATTACACATCCACAATAATGGACCTTTAGGGCTAGGGAGATAGCTCAGTAGAAGCACTTGCCTGACAAGTGCAAGGGCCTGAGTTCAATCCCCTGTTCGGCAAAAATTAATAATAATAATAATAATAATAATAATGCACCTTTATGCCAAAATCTGGTAGAATTGAAGAAAATAGGAATTCAATGTTGAAAACTCTAACAGATGAAATAGTACAAGATGGTGTGAAATACAAGTAATATGTTCTGAATGCACCAATCTGAGTGTGGACGGTACAGTTTTCAACACTGAATGGCAGCCGTGGCATTCCATCTGACGGGTTTTACTCCTTCCAAGATCCTCATTATATTTTCAAACATACCTCTAACATCAGGTCATTCCATTTGATTGTGTCACCATTTTGAATCATTTCTATTAGTCAAATTTGTATCCACATTGCTGTTTTCTTCACCATCTAAATCCAAGGGGTCTGCATCCCCCTGTGTCTGTATCAGTCAATTCTTGCTCCATTTAACTGTCACAGGAACTTCAGGTCACATGGCCAACATCTCAGTCAGTATCATAATCATCTGTTTACAAATGATCTGATAATTCACTTTTGACCTCTACAACCTACAAACCCAGTTTTTCATGTGCCATCATAGAGAATTGGATATTTTCACCAGAATTATCAAAAGAAAACTTTTTTTTTTAATTTTAGGGAAGGGTCTAAAGATTATTCAGGGTCTCACTACTAGATTGGACTTATAGTGATCCGCCTTTTTACAGCCTCCCAAGTGCTGGGATTACAAGTATGTAATCTGGCCACCATGCCCAGTCTCAATTGCCATCTCAGAATGCCCCGGGGGCAGGGCTGGCAAGGCGGGCCCTGGGATCACATCCCCAGCCCCTGTGCCTGCTTCTATGTGCTTTAATATGCTGAGCTATTTGGCTGGCCTTAAAAAAAAAACCTTTTTTAAAGCAAATTATAAATGCACAGAAATTTAGCAATGAGGATTTCATGGGTAAAATTCACCTGCTACTGCTTTTAATGTCCTGTACATGCCTTGTTGTTCATCTGCCAAGTGAGTGAATGCACAAAGAAGTGTTTACTTTTCCTAAGCACAGATACTGCAAGTCATGTGCACATTCCATCTGTGGTAAAATACATGTTTAGAGAAGAGGAGAGTGGTGTGGGTGTATGTTACCCCTCTGGTGTTCAGGTAAACACATGCAAAACCTGTTAGATGGAGCATTATGTGGGCAAAAATCCTATTTTGACATTTCTGCACACGTGTAAACCTCACCATTTTCTCATACCAAATGGGTAAGCACCAAGATTGCTTCCTGTATCCCCCAGGTGCAGCTTCTGAAATGCACAGCCAGCTACTATTGTGCTAAAGCACAAATTTACTGTAGAAATATGGAATGGGTTGATATAACCCAGTGTTGTGTCCTATAACTAAGAAGAGTCTGAAAGCACACAAATGGAGAACAAAAGAGAAAAGAATGGTCCCTGAGAGGGCATTGTGTAGCTGGCCATGTCTGGGAAAGCAAAGAAGCCCAGTGGGAGAAGCTGGAGAAGTTGAGCCAGGTGGACAGCCCTACCCAGGGGTCAGCACCAGGAGCTTTGTGTCTATTTGAAGAGCAGTGAGAAACCGCTGAAAGTGTGAAGTGCACCTGACATGAGCTTTCTGATTGAAAAAAAAAAAAAAAAGGCCACTGACCCATGTGGTTTGCATGGGTGTGGTACACGTGATAACTTTCCTGTTTAATAATTTCAGAGGAATTTTCTCAAGTAGCCAAGTGGGTCAGCTCCTCTCTGGGGCCACCAAAGCCTTGGCTCTGGAAATTCTTGCCAGCAAGCATTCAATCAGAAAGAAATCTCCAAAGTCTTAAAAATAAAAAGGTAAGAATCTGCTAGGCCTGTGTTAGTTCCAACATCTCAGCATCAGTTGACATGCAAGTTGTTCCAAGTTCATGCACCAAAACATGGGTGCGCTGATAAGGGAGGAACCAGAAGAGGACAGATTCAGATCATGCCCTACTCTAGCAATCCCTTAAAATCCATGAGCCCACCTAACTCTGAAACCTTACTGTGGTGTTTTTGAAACCATTAGGAAGTTAAATAAGTAATTTCCCATCTCTTAATACAGGCTGAAAGTCATAAATAAGTTCAAACTCAGGAATTGGAGAGTAATGAAAGGTATAGTTCTCCTTCTATCTTGAAGGACATGCATTCTTCTGCAATGGTTTGCAGGTTTGCTTAGAAACAATATGGAGACTACTGGACCATCTGCAGTAGAACTACTAAGATCATCCCCAGTTTGCTGGCAGAGCCAGGGTTAGGCACCAGTGAACATGGCAGTATCCTGGTACTCAGCAACTCGTGTGACCATCTAAAAGCCCATGCATGGCTCTTTGTCTGCTGGTGTGGGTGGAACCCCTCCTGGAGAGTGTTTTGACATGTTGCCCAGGTCTACCCCTCTCAAAATATGAACAATTTGTCACCAAAGCCTCTCAAGAAGCTAGAAAACCATGGGAGCTTATGTTTTGTGGAGATGAAGAAATAGAGATTAAATTTTAGTGACCCAAGAGGGATCATAAACCAGTAAGGTAAAGAGCTTGGATTTGAATCAGGTACCAGGATTTCAAAGCCTTGAGTTTTTTCAATGATAATAATCAGCTGCCCCCAAAATGGGTCATGAAGGCCCCTCTTATAGCCCTAGGAATTCCTACTGGTGGAGAAGCTATTGGGAAAGCATCATGCATAAAATAAAACACTGTGTTCTGGGAAGAACTTAATTAATCTGATTTATCTCACTGTGCATAAGGAACTACCAAGGTCCTCATGGTACAAGGAGTTTAGTTTTATTGTGCTCCCCCTGAGGTAGGTTTTTAAAAAGTTATAAAAGGCTGGATTTTTATCTCTAGCTGTCCAGCCTGTTGGCTGAGCAGTCTCCTGATCACACCGACTGGGGCCCCAGCAGCATGTGGAGGGGAGGGAATGAAGCTGCTTCTCAGTTCCGGGAGGATGAGAAAGATGGGGCAGGGGCTTAGGGTGGGATTGCTGTTTGTTCCTGAGCCGAGTGTGCTCATTCTGCTCTAGGCCCTTCTGGGAGGGGGTGGAATCAGCTTTCAGATGTTTCAAAGAAAAATCACAACTGATTGGCAAGTCTGAATCCATCCAAGATGAGGTGAATCCCAGGGTGGGACTGGGAGACAACAGAGATTGTTAACACCTTCCACGGTACATGTTCCTTCCTTGGAAAATTAATGATTTCTGAACACTAAAGTTAATTGATTGATTGATTGATTGATTTGGTACAGGTTCTCACTATGCAGCTCTGACTCATAGTGATCTTCCTATCTCAGCCTCCCCGGTGCTGGGATTACAGGCGCATGCCACCACACCTGGTGTTGGTGGCTGGCAACATGCAGTAGCAGGCACTGAACAATCTACCTTGTACTTGACAGGCAGGTACTTAAGCCACTAAGTTACCTCCCTGACCCTGAAGTAGATTTTTAAAAACATTGAATTTTATTTAAAAAGTCAAGATTCCTAGAACCAACCCCAAAGGCTCTGATTCAGGAGGCCCGGGGAGGAGCAGGAGAATCTGACCTTTAGCCAAAGCCCCAGGTATACTCATAAGTTGTTCTACTCAGTCATCTTAGGATAAAATACTTGACTGCCTGGACTAGAGATCCAGGGACAGGATCTTAAAACTCCTCTTCTCATAACACTTTGCCTAGACAGAAAGGAGAACCCAACCACTCCCATAACTCTTCTCAGTTCCAAGAGTAGATCTGCTGCTCAGCCATGGCCAGGACACTCCCACTTTCCTGCCTTTGCCCACTTCCAGGTTTTTCCTAGCCTGTGATGCCATCTAACCTGACTCCTTCAGTGCCCTCGTAAGATAGCTGCTCATGGAGTTGTAGGATGTGTAGGAAGAATGAGGCCAGGGCTGAGCAATCTAGAAAGATGGAGCAGTGCTCTCTAAGGCCTGTGGTGAGGTTGACAGGAAAGGTAGATTGCACAGGTAAATCTGCCCATTGACACCTAAGATTCAGAGGCTTTGGTTGAACAGAGCTGAGGAAGAGCTCCACACATACAGCAAAGTGATGCCAAGGCTGTGGGGTATATGCACCACACACATGAACAATGAGATTGCCCAAGGATGGTAAGAAGTGGCAGGCCAGAGAAGACCCTAAGCCAGATGCTGCATACCTCAGTGAAGGAGTGGTCACAGCCAGCAGGCCTGGATAACAGGCTGGAAGGGTCAAGGGCTGGTGCAGGAATGAGGCTGACCCAGAATGCGGGAAGCAGGAGTGAAAGGTGAAGGAATGTTCATCTGGCCTCAGGCTGGAGCTACAGGAAAGGTGGAAAGAGGAAGGAAAATGAGTAATTTCCTGGGACAGTGATGCAAGAAGTGTCCTTTTGAGTGAAAGCCAGAGGTGGTCAACCTAGCATCAGGCCACAGTGCAGAGCTGTGTGTATCCAGGTTCTGGCCATGCAGCTTGGGCAGCTCATTTTATCTCCCTGTGCCTTTTCCCTCAGCTCCTTTTGCCGGGGGTTATGAAATGAAGATAAAAATGGTGCCTACATTATAAGATTTGATAAATTAATGTAAGGGTTTGATAAATGAAGGTATACTGGGTGGTTACACAGTGCCTGACACATACAAAGTACTCAATAAATGTTAACTATTATTACTAATATTAATTTTTAAAATTAATGCACAGGCAGAATAATCTAAAAAATGTTTGGATGTGAGGAAAAATGACTTGACAATTTTAACAGAGACTGACTCAGTGCCCATCCCTCCCATTTCTTCTTCCTGGCACACAGGAAAAAATCATGTTTCTCAGTCTCCTTGTGAGCCAAGCCCTTTCTGTAAAGTAACTTCAAATGTTTTCTAAGATACAAGAAAACAGACAAAGCGCTAAACGAATGCAAATAGAAGATTGTTTTGATTTTTTCTCCCAAATTAGGAATCAAACTCAGGACCTTGACTGTTTCCTTCCTTCCAGCTAAGCAAGGTTCTGGTTTGAGATCACTAAGGAGGTGAGAGTTATAGTAGTTTTCATGGCATCTGTGTCCTAGTCCATGGTTGGCTGGCTCTACTGCTTTAGGCCTGTGTGGAAGAAAAGAGGATGAAGAGGTGGAATAGGAAAGAAAGCTTCTTACCTTGTGGTGTCCAGGAAACAAATATCAATGAAAAGAACCAAAGAGGAAGAGGCTAGCTCCAGATGTAGTATCCAGTGTCAAGGCCCCATAGTCCACTTCCTCCAACTAGGTCTCACTTCCAGTTTCCACCACCTCCCAATAACACTGTTAAATGAGGACCACATATTCAAGCCTGTTATAGTCAGGGTTTGCAAGGGCCACAGTTTAATATAGGGCACATCATTTATAGGATTATTTTATAATTTCCCTCAAAGAGTCAAATTCAAAAGAGTGCAGATCTGTCCACATAATGGAGAACCAAAGAATCCAGCCGAGGACCTGGATCCCATAGCAATGCCACGTGGAAGTCTAGCTGAGAATATTTCACTTAAGTCTGTTTCACAGATCTGTGCTGGGAAGGCCCAAAGGTCAGTGGTGGAAGCTAGAAAGTCTGTGCCAGCAGGATAAAGGATCTGTGCTAGCAGGCTGTGGGGTCTGCACTGGAGCCAGGAAGCGCCATTCAGGTCTGGACCAGAGCTCTCCTGAAAAGTACCACAACCATCCTCAGCAAAAGGGAGGTCCAGAGCTCCTCTGATGATGAGAACAGCTAGTCCGTATCAGGAAAGCCAGCATGAAAAACTTCTCCAGGAGAACCAACAGCTCTCTAACAGCACCTCTTCTCGTTCTGCCTTTTCCACTTCTGGCAACAATCCTCAGGTGGGCCTCCCACACCCAGCACCACACTGGTTCGGGTCAGCAGGGTCTTACAAGGTGACTACCAGTTGGCACTCCACCACACAGCCCTTATGATTTAATTACCTCTCAAGTGCCCACTTCCTACACATGAGCTTTTGTGGCTCTCTTTTAAAGTTAAACCATAACAGGTTTGATGGCAGACCACTAGGACAAGGTCCCCATCTCCCTGGAAGTTTGTCATTAAAATTGCCTGTAGCAAGGAGGAAAATGCTATACAAAAGTGGAAGAAATGTGATTTCTGTGTCCCTTCTACTGACTCCCTGGTTTGGCTTAATCTGGGCAGCTCTTGTGTAAGAGGTCTCAGTTTTGTAATCTTTACAATGGAATATCACACCTCTTCATAAGATTCAACTGAAAAAGTCTATGTGATTTTTAAGAATCTAAGTAAGTATATTTTGTAAAAGTGTATATTCCCGCCCAAAGGGTGAGAAGGGTTTGCTGACAGATTTTCTTCTGGAAGTCCTGGCATGTACACTGAACAGTGAGAACTCTCAGATGGCTTTGAGGTTTACCATAATAAACAAAGCTGAAAAATACATTTCAGACCAAGGCCCGGGCAGACAGGAATTACTAGCCAGAGGTGTTTCTTTCAGGTTTATTCTGAGACCCAGGTATTCAAGCTCCTGGCTGTTCCCTGAATACTACTATAAATGAACCCCACCCCCTTGCTCTCCAGTCCTTCATCAGCATGGTTGACAGGGCATCTGCCCCGCTAAGGTATAGACTGAGTACCAATAGCACCTGTGTCCACAGGATGCTTGTTAAATGCAGCATCGGCCCAAACCTCTACCTATAAACCAGAATCTGAATGCTAACACCTCTTAAAAGACACAATATGCAGTGAAGTTGGGCTGAGCTGGACTTAGTGTTCCCAGCTACAGCCTACTGCAGTGTGCCGGCTCTGTGGTAGGTGCAGGAGCCACACAGCAGAGCCCCCAGAACAGAAGGAGAGTTACCTGTGGAAAATCCAGCTGGTCTGAGCAGGATACAGACTAACAAGAAGTAGAGGTGAGGAATCCCCAGACAAGTTTATGAAATAGAACATGAGATGCTTGCTGTGGTGTTGGAGGCCTGCGGGTACTTGGGAAGGGCTAAGTTGGCATGAGCAGCTGAATTGAATTCCACAGAAGACACACTGCTTTGGCTTGACATTGTCAGATGAGTAAGAACATGGTGGGCGGAGCAGCAAGAGGGTGAAATGCTTGGCCAAGGGACAGGAATGACGGATGCCACAGCAAGCAGCCTGACTCACTCTGGGATGGAGGCCGAGCTCTCCCCTACTAGGCACTCTGCCAGCCATCACTGTGGGCCTTGGGCACATCGCTGCTCCTATCTGAGCCTCATCTCACCCAGAAACTTGTGACTTGGATCATTACTTGGAGACTTTAAAAGGTAAAGAGTTCTCCTGACCTTTAGCAATAACCAAAGGAAAGGCCAGACTTGGGATCCTGCTTTGGAACTTCTGCCAGCTGTGTTCATTTCCTGTGTTGAGCACGTGCTTAGCTTTCAATGGAGGAGAAAGAGAGTGGAATGAAGGGAATTCCACATGTTCATGTTGAGGACCAGAACATATCACTCCAAGTAGGATTGTGAAGGGGTTCAGGACACCCCAAATTAAGCCACTTTCATTCACTGATCATTTTGAGCTAAAGACACTTCAAAAAACACAAATACAAGGAAAGACTTTCTGTAAACTCCATTTATCTGCCTAAGACAGAGCCAACAAAGGAACACAGGTGTCATAAATCCCTTCCCTGATGTATGAGCAGCCAGGCAAGAGCACAGGAGAGGCAACAAGGAGTCACACCACACCCACATAAACCTCGTGGCAAACTGTCATGTCTCCCATCTTCTAGCAGAGGCCACTCTTCTTTCTGGAAACTCATCCATTCTCCCTTAAGTGGCCTGCTCCCTATCTCTTCGCTTACTAGGAGAGTATATTGTTCTTAAATCTCACCATTTTGGAGGGGGATGTTTATTTTTCCCCTATGATATCCCATGCATGTGATACTAAAAATAATAAATGTGCGCCTGTTCTGCTATTGATTTCACTGTTGTCCACTTGCTTCACAGTCCAGCTATGGAAACTGGAAGTCTCTCTTCCTTGTTGTAGGAAGGGTTTACAAGGGAAAAGATTAACATGACACATAACTAATAGGATTATTTTATAATATTCACCCAAAGGGTCAAGTCTGGAAAAGCGCAGGAGACCCACACACTAGAGACACAAAGGATACAGTTGAGGGCCTGCTTCCCATGGCAATGCCCTGCACAAGTCCTGATGAATACCTAGAGCCCATGGCAGTGTCCTCCACAGTCCAGCTAAAAGCAATGTCTCACGCAAGTCTATAAATGGATCTGCACTGGGATGGTCCAAGGTCAGTGGCAGAAGCCAGAAAGTCTGCTCCAGCAAGATGGAAGATCTGTGCTGGCAGGCTGAGGGAGCTGCACTGGAGCAGAAAGCAACACCCAAAGTAAGGACCAGAGCTCCCTTGAAAGGTACCACAGCTGTCCCTCAGGACAGCAAAGATCTGAGCTCCTCTAATGATGAGAATTGCTGGGTTCACATCAGGCAAGTCAGCATGACAACCTTCTCCAGGAGAATAAAGAGCACTTCACAATCCCACAGTTCTCTTTCTATGCTGTTGCCAGCAATCCTCAGTCAGGCCTTCCACCCCCAGAATCACACTGATTCAGTTCAGCTGGGTGTTACAAGTTGATCATTAGTTGATCCACCACAAGTACTGGTACAGTACTAGCAGTAGATTTTGCTGAAGGTAGTCAGGCCAGGGTGCAGGCATAGAGAGCTGGTACCACAGAGCCAGCCTAACTCCAACAGTTAAAAGAGAGAGAGAAAAAAAAAACCGAGTCCAGGTCACCCCAAGTCACTGTTTGCAAAGGGAATCTAGTCCTAGCCACATCAGAAGGAGGCCAGAAGCAGGAGGCACCCACTACAGAAAAAGAGATCTTCAAGTAACAAAGGGATATAAGCAAAATCCCCACAGAAAGGAAAGTGGTACAGGCCAGCTTTCACAGCAGACCTGTAGTAAGCATCATGCATCCCCTTCCCATGATCCAAACTCCCTGGCTTGCAGGCACATGGAAAGCTAAGGAGGAGGATGTGTCAATAGACTGCAGGAAGCAAGGAGGGACCATAGAGCCAGATTGCCAGGATTGGAAGTGTCCCAGAGATACAAGGATCACTTCTGAAACTAGGACAATCCTGGACAAACCAGCATGAGTTGTCACCTTATAAGAAAGTAAAAGAGAAAAATGAAGGAAGAAAGTTCTGCCTGAAGGGACATGATTCTACTGAGCTCCTAGCACATATTTGCAAATAAGATCCAGACCAATCTACATTATTCCAGATTGGTTCTCCTGCATCCTGGGCAGATGGACTATAAGTGGATTAGGAGAACTGGTGCTCAGGGTTACTCAAAACACACTAGGAGAAGAAAGGTAATGATGTGAGGCTCTCTCAGCCTGATGCCAGAGGCTTCCTCAAGCTATATACTCACACCTACAATTTGCATTCACAGAATTTCTTTCCTAAACATTCACATAGGGCAAGCAAAACATAAAGAAAAGATAAAAATGGCACACATCTGTAATCCCAGCACTCAGAAGATTGTTATGAGTTCAAGGCTACCCTTGGCTACAAAGTGATGCAAAAAGACAGAAGGAGGAGGAGGAGGAAGAGGAGAATGAGGAAGATGAAGAGGAAGAGATAAAAAAACAGAATAACATATAGGGCATGATGGTACCCCCTGTAATCCCAGCACTATGGTAGGCTGAGATCAGAAAATTACGCATTCAAACACAGGCCTAGGCAATTTAACATTTAGAAAGTCCCTGTCTCAACATTTACCAAAAAAAAAAAAAAAAAAAAAAATTGTTTTAAGGGCTGTGGACATAGCTCAGTGTGAATGCCCAGGGTTCAATCCCCAGTGCTGAAGACAACAAAATATGCATGGAATCTGCAAGGCTGGGCTGCATCCAGCAATCCCCTACACGGGCAGAAAGAAACCTTCCCTGGAGTTCATGGAGGACCTCCTGGCCCAGGGCCTGAGCCACCACAACCCTCAGCCTCATGGGGTCCCTGAGGGCAGAACCCAAGACCCTGTCTAGAGAGAAGCTTCTCCTCCTCTCCTGACTTTCACCCCCACCTTGCCACAAATCACACATGGGGTGTTCTCAAGGATGCATGAAAAATGTCCCATGCTCTTCCTAATGTCCCCAGGTCCCCCTGCAGTCCCACTACATCCCTCTCACAGTGAATCAGGGTCACTGATTTTATTTTTGTCCTCTGCTTGCAACTGATTTCCTTCTGAGCAGACCCCACACCCTGCTCAGTTTTGAAACCCTGGTGCCAAGGAAAATGCTTGGTGTGGAGGAGTCCCTCATTCATGCAACGCCTGGCCAGAAAGGTAATTAATTAGTTAATGAGCTCATCAGTGATGATCAGCATGATCTTTCACTTTTGAGTCAAGCATCTAACAAGTACTAAACCCTGTGCCCCAGCCCTTGAATTTTAATCTCTCAATCACTAAGCCAAATCCATGGAGAAAAGGAGAGGGAGACACACAGACAGACAGACAGACAGACAGGCGGAGACAGAGACACACAGGGAGAGAGACAGAGACAGAGACAGAAACAGAGACAAAGACAGAGAGAGACAAAAACAAAGACAGACAGACAAGGAGAAAGAAACAGAGACAGAGAAAGACAGGGAGAAAAAGAGACAGAGAGGCAGAGACAGAGACACAGAGAGAGACAGGGACAGATGGAGAGAGAGTACCTATTGTCGCAGAGGGTCACCTAAAGGAGCTGTCACCATGACCAGCTCTAAGCTCTAAGGGAAGCACAGGAAGGGGACACAGACACCTGTGGAAGCAATGATTGGCCTACTGATTGTATGTCCACTCTCACCTGATTGCCATGATGCACAAAAAAGAAAAACTAAGCCAGGTAAAAGACCAGCTGCTGAGCTCCACTCTGCTCAATAATATACACTGGATGGAATACACTGGCTACGGGAACACTTGCTTGACTCTCTTGACTATAATCCCGTCCTGTCCTGCAAAGAAGGCCCTTAAGGAGATGGAAGGGGACAGGGCCGGGTCTCTGTTCCACAGCTATACGTCTGCAGTCAGGAGTTACAGTCTCCTGAGCCTCCTTTAGCTCCCCTGAAAGCTTGGTCCTCCAGACCCCTCAGGGAGCTGGTGAAACAACAGAGGCTACAAGTGTTGAGCTCTCCTAAGGAGGTTCCCTGGAGAAAAATCAAAGCAGAGACTTTTTGCTGTCTTGAAATGACTCCAAGAGCACCCAGGACATTTATTTTAGAAAACTTACTAAATGGATTTAAAGTTTATGAACCCAAAAGCAAATGTGCTTTCCTCCAGAAAGAGCCGGGCGCTGCTGGATCTCTGGTTGCGTAGAAAGCCAAAGATTCAGTGAAGTCTGCTGGTAAATGAGGCTTCTCTTCTGTAATGGACATTTCACTTCTAGACTGACACTGCCTGAAGTTCTTTTGTTCTGAAATTTAAAATAAGAGAGGCCTAATGTTTCACTGACCCCCTGTGGGCAGAAGGGAGAAGTGCGTTTGCATTTGGGTACAGATGGGATTTCCTGCTGTGAGCGAGGGCCAACCTGATCTTTAAACATCTTAACTATCTGAAGGAAAACTGTGAAGTCAGATTCCACATGCTCTTCACTGCCTGGTCCCAGGACCTTCCAGCTCTGGCAGTAAGTTCCCGGCGTGATGTAACTGGCCTTTAGGTCCGTTTCATAATCACCACAAGGCAGACAAGACGCAACAGGCATCATTGTAGAAGCCAATTGAAACCAAGTTCGAGAGTTCCTCTCCCAGCCGGACTCCGAGCTGGAGGAGCACCTGGGGGGTCTGCACTGCTTTACTAAGCAAGTGATACGGAGTGGAATGCAAGTAGGGCTGTGGATCTCACTTTGAGCAACATGAGCTTGCCCAAGCCCTCATCTGATAAATGAAGAAATCACAACACAGAGAGATTAAATGCTTGGCTCAAACTCATACAGCTAATTAAGAGCAGATCTGGAGTCCAACAGTAGTTTCTGACTCAGTCTTATTCCGTCATTTGCAATAAAAAATAGTTGCCATTTATAGGGCATTTATTATTCATTGGGCCCTGAGCTACATATCTGCCATGTTTAATTCTTCCATCAACTCTGTAAAGAGGACGTGTAGCATCAGAAGCCCTATTTTCTCATCTCACACCATTCACAAGTTGAGTCAGGCCCTGGGCCTGGGCTGAGGGGCTGCTTCACAAGCAAGGACTCTCGAACTAAGAGAGGCTGAACACCCAGGCATCAAAGAGCAGAACAAGACCCCAGCCCCTTGCATGTGACCTTCAACTTGAGCTCTCAGCCACTGACCCATTGGACTGGAGCCCCTCTGAGAAGCAGCAAATTCTCCCATGACTGAACTGCACTAATGCCCATGTGACCTCTGGGGACACACACTCAACCCTCTTTCTCCTCAAGAAAGAGGACCTTGAAGATGAGGTGTTCTGCAAGTGTTCATGTGCAAAAGAACTCTCACTCACATACCCTTCTCAGCTAGAGCTCTGCAGTCTGATCTGAACAGGGTTGCAGCCAGAGCCTCCCACATTGAAATAAGGGAGCACAGGCAAGGGTTTGACTAGGGGAAGTCTGAGGCAAAAATTAAGACTCTCCATAAAGATGTATCCAAGATCCAATTAAGGAAAGCCACTAACACGCACTCTTTAACTGCATCAGAGGAGGGAGCAAGGTTATTCTCACACTCCTACTTCTGTCACTAAGCCCTGCATCAGTTATCTATTGCTATGCCACCAATTACTCCATATTTTATCAGCTTAAAACATTTATCACCCCATGGAGTTCTGAGGTTCTAGAATTCGGTGGCAGTTGTGTGGCTCCAGGCCAGTTTTTCCCAGGAGGGAACAGCCAAGGTATAGGCATGAGCTACAGTCCTCATGAGGCAGAAGTGTCTGCTTCTAAGCTCAAGAATGAACTCAGCTCTTAGTCTGGGTGTTTCAGTTTCTGTAGGGACCAGGATTTCTAAAGGGATGCTTCACTGCTCTTAAGATATGGGGATGATTGCCTCCAGGACTGAGTAATGAAAGAGAAAATTTACGATGCAAGCTGCACTTGTCTGTAGCCTAATTTCAGAAGGCCTACCCATAAGCCTGTTGGCAGCAACAACAACCCTAGTGTACAGTGGAAGGGAATGGCTCTTGGTTATGCACAAGAGGCAGAAACCACAGAGATATCTTTGAGGCAGTGTCTTTCCCCTGCCTGTTCAACACAGTTCTGAATCCATACCTTATACTAAGCACCAGGAAGAAAGCCACACACACAGCAGCCAGGCTCTTCGATCCTGGGGCTTTCTGTTTAATGTGTGACAGACACATTAGTCAAGTAATCACACAGCTAAGGCTACAATTAATACTATGTGAAGAAGTTGAAAAGGAAAAGTATGTTCCATAAGAGAGTAAAGCAGATGGTGGATGGGATGTAATTTGCACTGGGGAGCTAAGGAAAGCTTCAACGGAAGTAAAAATTTAAATTAAGACTTGAGGCCAAGCGAGGTTGAGCTAAAAGAAGAAGGGAGAAAGATTCTCCCTCCTATCAGGGAAGAACACCACCACATATACTGTAAAGGGTGATACTGACAATCCAGCAATGCAAGAGGCCAGGGCAGACAGAACTCTGGAGGCTGAAGACTGGGCTGGACCTCCTCCCTCCTGGGACAGCTCTCCACTCCCTTTCTTTGCTCTTTTCTCAGCTGAAACCTCCCCTCCCTGTAAACTCCAGCCTACTCTCACTCTCATCTCTGTCCCTTTCTCTGATCCTAAACCACCCCAACCTAATGCTTAGCCATTTCAAAGTAGCACATTAGACTATTTTATAGGTCTGTATTTTATCTTTCTGTGTATAATGAACTCACTGGTAGGAGCCAGAGCTACTTTTTAGATCCTTGTGTATATATCGCAATGCATGGCATGTGACAAACTTTCCATATGCTTAAATAAATTACCATGGAATCCACTATAGGACAGTAGACGTGGAGACCTCCTTGTGCATTAACATATACACAGTTCTTGCTTTCCCAAATGCACACATGCACACACATCTATCTACTTTGACATTGGGGGCAACAGATAGGATAGATGAAACATGGTTAAGAGGGGTCAAAGATGTACCTCAGTAGTATAGAGCTTCCTTAGCATATTTGAAGCCCTGGATTCAATTCCTACCACTGAAATAAACTGAAGTGAATCAAACTAAAAATTAAAACTGGTAAGCTTAGGCCATGCTGGGTGGTTTTAATTCAGTCAAAGATCAGGAATAAAGACTTTTACATAAAGTTGACAGAACATGCATAATTTCCTTGCTCTCCCTAGAATCTTGATAATACTACTGCCAAAAAATTTAAAGTATAAACTTTCAAGCAACAAAATTTTAGAAGCTTGGAGAACAAATACCATTTTTATGAAGCTCAAAACAAATAAAACCAAAGCAATTATTGTTTATGATTATCACACACAGATAGATAGATAGATAGATAGATAGATAGATAGATAGATAGATAGACAGACAGACAGACAGATGGTTAAAGTATTCCTTACATAGGGGAAAGGTAAGTATAAAATAGATGTTGAAAATTACCTCTAGATTATGAGAATGAAAGAAGCAGCAAGAGAGGAAAAAGAAGCACAGAAAAAGGTGCAAAAATATTTGGAATGTTGTACTTCCTAATTTTTGTCTATTAATATGCTTCATATTTTCCATATGTGTTTAGTGTATGTTTCCATACCTGATATTTCTGTACAGTGACTTGTGCAAATATTACCACTCTGGTTTATATCATGAGATATCCCCAAAGACCCATGTATTAAAGGCTTTATTCCCAGCATGCTGCTGTTTAATGTGGTGGAACCTTTAGGAAAAGAGACCAATTAGGAAGAAGTGATGTCATCAGGGGTGGAGCCTTAAAGAGGATTTTTGTGGCTCTGGCCCCTCCTCTTCCTGTCTTTTTCATGTCTTGGCCACAGGGCAAGCTGCTTTACTCCACTATGCACTCCCCACCATTACATGCTGCCTCACCCTACCCAAGAACAGCAAGGCCAAATGGCTGTGGACTGAAACGTCAGACACTATGAGCCCAAACAAACCTTTCCTTTATTTAATTGAATTTATCAGGTCTTTTATTATAGTAGCAAAAAAAAAAAAAAAAAAAGACTAACACAATTACATAATTTAAAGGTAAATAAACAGCCAGATCTCTCCCTCCAATCCAAGTATCTAGGTGAGTGAATACCTCTTCCCCATCCAGGAAGAAGATGGGACCTCAGTTTCTAAGGGGAGTGAAACAAAGGGTGTTTAGAGTTCTAAAAAAGAAGCAAATTCGAAGATAGGTACCATACTATAAACAGCATAAGAAGAATATTTATATTCAGTGTATTTGTACTGTGACCTTCAGCTTCATCTCTTCAGTTTCCAGAATGCTTGCAGCTAAATCTAAATCTATAGATGCCCTAAAGAACTTTCTAGGAAAATCCACCCAGATCAAAAGGAAAGAGCTAAAAAAATTTACACTGAGGCTTCTCAACAAAGGAGCCACCAAGATCACTTCATGATGAAGACCCTCACTATGTATTGAGACCAGGTTGTTCTTTAATATCTATTCATAAATATGAGTGGATGATGAAGGATTCCTAAACACTGAAGTCAAAGATAAAACTGACTTCCAAGTAGCAGTCAATACAAGGCAAATAAATATGCTAAAGTTTTTATATAATAAATGTTCTCAGAAAGATAACAGGAGAAATTATATGCACAAAACAAAAATAATACAATAAGAATTTTTAAAATGCTCTTGAAAATAACAAAAGATGATTACAGAAATAAAATATCTCAATAGAAGGTTTCACAAGGTTAAGTTGAGAAATTTTCCTAGAAAGTAAATTAGAGGAGATAAGGACACAGGAAATAAAATAGTGAGAGAGAGAACAGAAGTGTCTTTCTTTGGATTGCTATTATAGAATGCCCCAAACGAGGTGCTCTGTAAATAGTGTGAATTTGTTTCTTACAATTCTACAGACTGATAGGTCCAAGACCAAGATGTTGGTGGATCTGGTGCCTGATGAGAGTCCCCCTTCTGGCTTGTACAGTATCATGCCCAGTAACTTCAGAAGAGGTGAGGGAGCTAGCCAACATCACTTTTAGGGGACACCAGCCCCCTTCATGAAAGCTTCACCCTCCTGACCTGACCACCTCTGAAAGCCCCATTTCCTAATGCCATCATGCTGGGGGACAGTTTTCAACATATAGATTTGGGGAGAATACAAACGTTAGGTTTGTGTTTGTAAGAAAAGCAAGTCATCCCCACTGGTCCAGTATGCAAATGAAAGAAAGTCTAGAAAGAGACAACAAAGGACATGAAGGCGTACATGAAACAAGTCAGAGAATTTCTGAACTGGTTTCCCAATATGCTTCAGAACAGAAATCCCATATTACATAGAAATACAAAACTCAAGGATGCCCGAGAAAACAAGATCTCCTAGAATATTTTGCGGTATGATAAGGAGAGAGGAACTAGCATATGAAGAATTGGAAATCTTCATATGGAACACCTAGAGTCTCCTTACTCTAGAAGATAACAGCCTGGGAAGCCCATCGAAACTCTGAAGAAAAATATTTCAACCTGGAGTACTACACGCATCATAATCCTGAATTACACGTGAGAATATAGTAATGACATTTTAAGACACCCAAGGTCTCAAGACATTGTCTTCCTACTCATCCTTCCTGGGAAGCTATTAGAAAGCCTACAGCTGAGTGCCTTTTTTCCTAACAGTCCCTGTAGCCTACAGCTCTGGAGTCTGTGAGTGACCCAAACATGAAGCTCTGAGGCATCAATTCTCAAACATTTTAAAAAATCCTTTAGACATCTTGTACTCTTAAAGTCATTTAGGACTGCAAAAGAGCTTTGATTTATATTGATGATATGCATTGATGTTTACCATACAGAAATTAAAACAGAAAAAATTAAATAACAGTAATAAGCCTAGTACATATTAATAAAGCAATATATTTTGTAAAATAGCTTTCAGAAACAGTGAGATTGGTACATTATTTTATTTCATGCAAATCTTTTACATGCCTGACTTCACAAGTATATGTTTTCATTTGCATATCTGTTCTTTATTCAATTTTGGGGGACCTATTCTTTCAGTGAAGTAAATGAAGACAACCTAACAATGGAAAGAGAAAAGACTTTCAATAGCTTTTCCAATAATTGTGGATATTCTTTGATTCTATACCAAAATGCAACAAATAATACTTTGTTAAAAGTTACTTGTAATGTCAAATCTGAAAATGTATCAATGAACTTCACATATTCTGTTATTCTAAGATCAGCTAGTCTATCATACACTTTGAATGGTTCTTTCATCCGTGAACAATTTCCTAGCCACTTCCATTGGTCATTCAGATAGTGTTGTTTCACTGAATTATATAGTTCTGCCAAATGTTGACACATTTTATTATACAACATCAAAAATAATCATAATCATTAATATCACCACCAATCTCATCAAAAACTCCTCTAAGAATTGGGGAGCTGTCAAGCTCTCAGTAGTAAATTAGCTTTCCAAAACTCTAATTTTCACTTGAAAGCTCAATTTTATCACAGGTAAGACTATCATTAGTTGTTTGCTTAGAACTGACTGGACCATTCCATGTATTTGCTAGAAAACACCTGCCAACTACCAAGCCTGAGTAATGATGTCACCTACCATTCAGCCATGCCTTCAAGTGGAAACAGCATTCCCTGAAGGCATGTGGTGAGGCACACAGCTCAGCTGTCTCACAACGGCTGCTCTTCAAGCTTTTCCTGTATTTTGGCATACAGCAGAAGTGCTTTATGAATAATGTCACATCAAGGATGTTTTAAAAAATCTAATGAAGGAATTAAAAGAAACCAAACTTTTTTAAACAGCAAATATTGAGTGATGAAAAATGCAATTCTTGGAACATTTTTATGGTGCGTTTGATTCACAACAGGGTGTCTGTGGTTTTACACCCAACATCTTTACACACCCAGGACACATGCCACACAGTAACAAAGGAAAATGGTGCCTTAGAATTCATGTGGAAAGTGCCTTGAGCTCATAGATCTCCCGAAAAAGTTTCAGGAACATTGAGAATGAGAGTACCATGCTGTAAGTACCCCCATCCTGTGGCTCCCATTTCAGGTAATGAACTTCCTTCCTAGGTGTGGAGGGTGGGACCGGGACAGCTGAGAAGCATTACTCAAGTCCCATTCTGTGATTCTGTGGCTCAACTGAGAAACACTCTTGAAAAGGATTTCTACTATGTGTGTGTGTATCTCTCACATTAGATGAAATCAAAATTAGCTAAATGTGTTAAAGCAGGACTGTGAGGCTGCCACCCTGCATGCATGTCCCCAGAGGGACCCAGCAGCAGCAGCAGCTCTCCTAAAAAATGTCCCCTGCCTCCTAATCTGAGTAAGGATCAGCCAGGAAACAAGGAGCTGCCACATTCAGCAGCAGGACTCTGTGCATTCACTTTAGTAATCACACAGCCTAGAGGCCTAGGGAGACCAGGGGTCAGGAGGCCCAGTGACTCTGGTGTATGGTGTGATACAGTAGAAAAACTACTGCTTTGTCAAGCCAGGTTCAAATCCCTTCATTGTTGTTGTTGTTTATTTTCATGGTACCAGGAACTGAACTCTGAACCTTATGCTTTCCAGGCAGGCACTTAGGCCGCTAAGTGATAGCCCCAGCACTCAAGTCCCTTTTGTGGCACTTAACGAGCTGTGTCTTCCTGCCCAAGGACTTCAGCCTTTCCCTCTCTGCATCTGTAAAAGACAATTCTGCTTCTCCTCTCAGGTTTCCAAACTTTTAAATAAAATTTTAACTAGAAAACATCCATTTGCATCCTACATACAAAGTGTAAACAGGTCCACAAACTCAGGCAGCCTGTCAGCCCAGCACACATGAGAGAAGAGGGGACACCTGGTCCTGCATCCCAGGCACTTATCCAAGATCCTCCGTAATGGGACAGGGGAAGAGAAGAGCATCTCTCGAGACACTTCTGCCATGTAGGCTTGGGACACGTGATTTCCCACTACCCCTGTCACTGTTCTCAGGAAATCCAGAAAAAAAGTAAAGCAGCAAGGACTGAGGCAGCCAACCACCTACCAACACAATGCAAAGCCTCCAAAGCCTGTCTGTCTGCCCATCAGCTTAGCCTGGGGGGTGGCTGGGCTGGTGGACTTTTATCTAAAGGGACAACCTAGCCTGAGTAGGTAGCATTGTCCTACAAGCAGACTCCCTGCATCTCCTGAGGGCTGACTCCAGCATCTACCTACCCGTGGTCAAGGGGCAGTCCGCAAAGGCCTTAATTCTGACAAACAACCAGGTGGGCTGTGAGACCTCAACTCCTCAGAGCCCAGGGGCTCTAGAAATTTGAGGACATCAGGAGGCCAATGTTTTCTGTCCTTTTCATGTTTCACAAAGAAGGCCCGGTCCTATGAGGTAAGAAGGGAGACAGTCTTGGTCAGGGCAGGCCTGGGTTCTCTGCTCCATAAGCATGCTTTTGCAATTGGAGGTGAGAACTTTGACAACCCTTCACACTCCCAGAAGCAGCAAAGTCAAAGAGTTCCATGCTTGAGAACACAGATTTTTTTGTATGTCGAGGGAGAAAATCTGGCTGGGCAGAAATGCCATGGAAACAATGTGACTTTCCCTGGCAAAGGTGGCCAGGAAAGATGCAACAGCCACTCTTGAATGGGAGTCACAGTTTTGAAATCAGCTGTGCTCCTATTCCACCATCTGCTGCTGAGCAGGAGTAATTAAAATGGAGGGAAAACCTGTTGACAAGTTAATAACAGTCTGCAGTCCCAGAGGGATGACTGGCAAACAGTCCACCGTTAAGGTAGAAGACTGAGGTGGCCCTTAGGAACTGCTTCAACATAAAGAAGAGATGAAAGAGAAAGGAAGAAGGGAACATCTCAAACTCTGTGAGCCTGCCGGGAGACTGTACTCACATCAGCTTTTCTGTTTCCCACCTTAGGGAGTTTACTCGGCAGCATCACCAGCAGTAACAAGCTGGACAGAGACACTGTCCAACCCGGAAGTCTCTAGAATCAGACACTTCAGATGCTGAGGTGTGATGTGTGGGGGCCAAACAGCCTGGCTTGGGGCTGTGTTCCTCCTGCCTTGGTGAATTCAGGCGTTCAGCACAGCTCCAAGCAAGACAGGACAGGGTGAGGATGGCTCAGTCACAGTTCCGCAGGGACAGAGTCACAACTGCAGGCAGTGAGGGATAGGAGGCCCAGGGAGAGCTGCCTGCCTAGTTTCCTCTCCTACAACAGGCCCTCATAAATTCCCAGTGGCTCCCCAGGACCCCTCTTGTCTCACATGGTCTTCAACACATTGCCACATCTTTCCAACTTCACCGTGGGGGACCTTCCCCAGGTGATCCTTTCCTCTAGCTACACAGAGCCGTCCTCTCTCTGTGTATGTGCCAGCCTCAGAAAATCCCATTTCCTTGGCTCCTGCAGCCCTTCTTTCCCAGTGCAGAGCACTTTTGATAGATCTGTCAGAGACCCACACCAAGCACTTGATTCTGATTTTTCTGTGATTTTTGTTCTTTCTTATAGTACAGTCACATTGCACTGTACCCTCTCATTTGTTTAATGATAATCTACCAAGAGTGGTAATCAACACCATTAATTGGACCCTGTGCTCTGGGGGTGGCTAGACATTTAATTATACAACCTTGAGACCTCACATAACCTTGTAGGTGTGTGTTTTTTTTCTCTATTTCCAGAAGTTCCAAAATGCTATAAGACTTGCACAAACCTTCACAGCCAATAGTCAAGGTAAAATTCAAACCCAAGTCAGGTCTCTCCTTTGCCATAAGCCAGAAGTCGACATCATTCATTTCTACATCTTCAGGTCATACAGATCCTTATAAAAGAAAGAAATAAGGATGTACAGAGGAACTGTACTCACATCAGCTGCTGATACCAAGTGAATGTACCTATGAGAGATGTTCACCTAATACATGTTAAATGCATAGATCTCTACTTTATAGATGTAGTGGCTGAGCTTGGGAATATAAAATACTTGGGATACACAGAGAGCGCTGGTAGGACCGGGGCTCAGGAGCACCCTTCTCTAACTCTGTAACAACCTTGCCTGTCTTTAATGCCACCCTGGATGAAATGTAGCATTTGAGATTTCCAAACAGCAATATAGAAGTTTACTGCGCTGAGCTTTCTCTGTAGTGCCATATGCTTTACAAGCTGACATGTGGGACTTTCAGGAATATTGCAGAGTCATAAACAGGAACAAATCAGTCTCTCTAAGATTCAGAATCCATATCCTAAAAAATAAGAACTTTGGGAGAAAAGAAAGAAAATGGGCCCTCGGGATCTAGGAAAGACCTGAAAAGAAAACAGACCTAAAGACCAACTGAAGAGACAGATACGGTGCAGAAGAAGGAAGTAGTCATCACACTTCCTCCCCCACTCCTGACTCATGAGAAAGGAAAATCAAACCTACAGAGACCCAAGACTACAGGAACCCCAGAGGTCCTTGCAGGAAAAACACACCAGTGACACAGAGCAGTGGGAACTGTGCACTACAGCAGCTCCTGGGTGGCTCCAGCCCAAGAGTCTGCCACATTCCCACGAGTGCTTGACCAGACACCATTCTAGGGAGGGACCAGCTGAACCAGGACTCAGTGCAGATGTGGGCTGGCTTCGTTTCTCACACTGGCTGGGCGAGGACAACCATAGGAAATGTCTGTGGTCAGCTGTGCTCAGACCTGCAAGAGACACCCAGAATACAATGAGCTGAATGATTCAAGCCCCACCCCTGTGACCAGAAACCAGGTTCAGCCTCAATTTCCAAGGCTTTGAAAGTCCCAGAATGAGCACACCACCTTAATCGTACAGTTGGCTGGCTGGAGACTACTCAGCATGAATCTGGCCTCTGACTGCCTTCCTTTGTCTCCAGTAAGAGCCAGGGATACATCTTAAATTGGAGAGTGCCACTAAACTGTAAACCCATAAGATAACCACAGTCTTGAAATCAGATTTTTTTTCTTCCTTGCCAGTTAAATATATTTTTGGTAGTTTGGTTTTGGTTTTTTCTTCTTCTTTTTGATGGTTTTTGTTAATTTGTGAGTATGTAGACACTTTTTAGATTTCTGTTTTTATTGGTTTGCGCTTGTTTTTTGTTTCTCTTTCTTTCCTTCCATCCTGTCTTCTTCACCAGTTTCTTGAGTCTTGGATGATCCTCCTCTGTCCTTCCACCTTGCTTCTAGTTTCTTTTCTTCTTCTATTTCTCTATTTTCCTTTACTCCCTTTTAAATTTTCTCCTACTTAAGTATTTCTGGCATTTTACTGTATAATTTCTTTTTCTTCTATGTTTTGTCAGTTTTTTGTCCTTCTTTTACCCAATTCTACAGACTTCTTTATACTCCCCTGTAAGGTCCCTTCTTCTCTCTCTCTCTCTCTCTCTCTCTCTCTCTCTCTCTCTCTCTCTCTCTCTCTCTCTCTCTCTCAACATTCAGTTTTGGTATAGGATTTTACTGTGCAGTTCAAACTCCTGTTTTCAGCCTCCTCAGTGCTGAGATTATAGTCATGCGCCACCATGCCCAGTCTCAGTGGCCAGCTCAGAGTGCCTGAGGGGAGTGCAGAGTGGCATGTGATGCCAGGGAGAAAATTGTGGTCTCTGTGCTTGCCTAAGCAAGCACTTAGTCTGCTGAGCTATCTCGCCAGCCCTCGTCTCTCTTCCTCATAGAGTTTAAGGTTTCAAAGTTTTCCTTTGCATCCCCCATTCAAAATCCAGACCAAAGCCATACTCACTTGGATGAGTTTGAACTTGACAAATCTAGACCTGGTACTAAGGTAATATCTCTGTCTAAGCTCTACACCAAACGTCAGAAGACAGTGCTATACAAAATGACAAAGAGAAGGAGTAAAATGAATTCTCAGGCTGTAAGCCCACTGAGAACAACTGCAGGAGACACTAGCATAGAAGAAATTGTAAATCACATACCTGAAATCTCTGAAATAATAGCATCTGAAGTAAAGAAACAACTCCAGAAAGGTATAGGGGAAATCCGATCAGAAGTACCGGGCATCTTGGTTGTTTTTAAGATTCGGCTATCACAAAGTGTGCTACTATAAACATACATATGCACATATCCCTATGATATGACATTTTCAGTTCCTCCAGAAAAACTCCCAATAAGGGAATGGCTAGTTTGAATGGGATTTCCAGTCCTAGTTTTTTAAGGAGTCTCCACACTGATTTCCATAGTGGTTGCAGCAGTCTACACTCCCACCAGCAGTGGAGAAGGGTTCCTTTTTCCCCATAGCCTCTCCAACATTTGTTGTTGGTTGATTTCTTTATGATAGCCACTCTTTCTGGGGTAACATGGTTGTTTTAATTTGCATTTCATGGGTGGCTAGTGATGTGAAGCATTTTTCATATATTTATTCATTTCTTTAATTTCGTCCTCTGAGAAGTATGTGTTCATCTTGGATGTCAATTTCTAGATTGGGTCTTTAAATTTAGGGGCCCTAATGATTTTTAGTTCTTTATAATTCCAGAGAACAGACCTTTGTCTCAGTACTTATTAGTCAAGATTTTTTCTGAATTTATAGGTTGTCTTTTCACTTTGTTGGTAATTTCTTTTGAGGTACAAAACCTTCTCAGTATGAGGAGAACCCAGTTGTTAATTCTTTCAAGTGCTATTTGATTTTTGTTCATGAACTCTTTGCCTACCTCTGTGTCTTCAAGAGTTCCTCCTACTTTCAATTCCAGGAAATTGAATGTTCCTGATTTAATATTTAGATCTCTTATCGATTTTGACTTCAGCTTAGTGCATGGTGATAGACCTGGGTCAAGTTTTAGTTTTCGACATGTAGAGAGCCAGTTTCTCCAGAACCATTTGATAAGGGAGCTACCTTTCTTCCAGTGAGCATGCTTGGCACCTTTGTAGAAGATACAATGGCCGAGTGTGTCTGTAAAGGCTTCTGCATCTTCTAATCTATTCCATTAATTCTCAAGTTTATTTTGTTGCAGTAGCATGCTTATTTTATCACAGTAGCCTTGTAGTATAATTTCAAGTCAGGAATTGTAATGGTTCTTGTCTTGTTTTTGTTGGCCAGGATTACATTTGCTACTCTAGATATTTTCTGATTCCAAATAAAATTTAGGAATTATTTCTCTAGGTCTGGGAGGTATGTTGGTGGTAGTTTGATAGGGATTGCACTAAATCTGTGCAGAAATTTTGTGAGTATGGCCATCTCATGATGTTGATTCTTCCTTTCCAGGAGCAGGGAATATCTTTCCATTTTCTGAAATCCTGTACAATCTCTTTTTCAGAGTACTGTGATTTTCCTTGAAAAGATCTTTGACCTCTTTATTTAGATTAATTCCAAGGAATTTCATTTTCTGTGGTGCTATTATAAAAGGTATTGTTTTTCTAATTTCCCTCTCATTGTGTTTCTTATCTGAGTAGAGGAACACAATAGACTTTTGTGTACTGACTTTGTGTCCTGCTATGCTACTGAATTTCTGTATCAAATATAGTAGCTTCATGCTGGAAGTTTTTGGATCTCCCAAGTAAAGTATCATGTCATCTGCAAATAATGATAATTTAACTTATTTGTTACCTATTCTTACTCCTTCTCTCTCTCATCTATTGGCTCTAGTTAATGATTCCAGAACTATATTGAATAGAAGGAGTGATAGAGGACATCCTTGTCTTATACCAGACCTCAGAGTATAAAATTTCAGTTTTTCCCCATTTAGAATTATATTAGCCATTGGGTTGTCATAAATGGCTTTTATTAGATTGAGATAGAGTCCATCTATTCCAATTTTTTGTAGGACTTTGAACATGAATGCATGTTGGACTTTGTCAAAAAGCCTTTTCTGCATCAATTGAGATGGTCATGTGGTGTTAGATTTGGCTCTACTGATACAGTGCATTACATTTATATATTTGCATATATTGAACTATTCTTACATCCCTGGGATGAATCCTACCTAGTCATGGTGTATAATCTTCTTGATAATTTGCTGTATGCTATTTCCTAGGATTTTATTGAAGATTTTGCACCTATAATCATGAGGGAGATTAGCCTATAGTTCTCTTTTTAGTTGTATCTTTCCCTGGTTTTGGTATCAGTATAATACTTCCCTCCAGGAATGATTTCAATTTTGCCTGTGACCCATTGGTTTGTGAGTAGAGTGTTGTTTAATTTCTATGTATTTAGCGGGTTTTTCTCATTTATTTTGTCATTTGTTTGCAGTTTCATTGCACTGTGGTCAGGTAATATGCATGGGATAATTTCTGCTTTCTTGCATATACTTAAGCATGACCTATGGACTAGTATGTGCTCTATTTTAGAAAATCATCCATATGCAGCTGAAAAAAATGTATATTCAGCTTTGGTTGTGTGAAAGACTCTGTATATGTCCACCAGGACCATTTGTTCCAAGCTCTGATATAGTTCTGCTACATCTTTGCTAATTTTTTGTCTATTTAACCTATATTTTTAGCTCCTGTTAAGATTGTGGTATTAGATATTTGATTTTTCATGTCTGTTAAGATTTACCTTATATAGTTGGGTGGTCCCATGTTTGATGAGTATGTATTTATGACTCTTACCTCTTCCTCTTGAATTTTTCCCCTAACCAGTATATAGTGGACTTCTTTATTTTCTTTGACCATTCTTGGTTTGAAGGTGAGACTGTGAACAGGACTGCTGCCCCTGCTTTTTTCTCAGGCACTGGAGTGTGTAGTACTTTTCTCCAACCTTTGACATTCATCCTATGAATTTCTGTATGAGTTAAGTGTGTTTCTTATATACAGCATATTGTTGAATTTTGTTTCCTAATCCACTGTGCCAGCCTATTTCTTTTAATTGGAGAATTCAATCCATTTACATAGATGGTTATAATTGAGATGTATTAAGTTTTGACTGACGTGTTATTTACCTTCCTGTTGTTTGCACCTTTTTCTCCTGTGTTTAATTGTTTGCCATATTTAGTGGGTTCCTTCTGTTCTCTTTCATGGAGTTCTTGTCTTTTGGTCCCTCTCTGTAGCAGACACTTTCTGGTCCTCATCTCAGTCCAAGAAACCAATATTTGTAATCCCAGTTATGTTACTGGAATCCCATCAAGTTGATTCCAATCTACCACTTTCCATGCAACCCACGGCGAAAATGAGGACACTAAATTATATTTTTAATCATCAGGGAGTTGAGGGGCTCTAAGTCCTGCCATGACATGGCTTTCAGGAACCAAGAGAGCGACTCAGGGCCTCACCTGGATTTTTTTCAGTGGGGGAGGGGCTTGAGGATTGACTGAGAATTGTGGGAAGTAAGTGACTACTGTGAGCTGAGCTAGGTGGGTGGCCTACATTTACCTCTGCCATATGCAGAGAGGATATGCAGAGAGAGTAATCTGCATTATATAGTATTTAATGTTTTGAGAAGGCTAGGGCTTCAGCTTTGATGTAGTCTTTCAAGTCCCAGAAGTCATAACCTCTATTTCGAGGCTCTATCCCAGCTGGCAGCATGGAGCATTAGCTCTACCATCCTGTCTCCACCTGGCTCACATTAAGGAGCAGCAGGCTTACCAGAGAAACACACATGCCACCTTCAAAGACTATCACCAGCACCCCAGCTAGACCAATACACATTGCTTAAGGCCAATTGAAGGATAAACAGAAGTCCTAGCCAGCTCTGTACATAACAGTACAAGGAAATAGTATCAGACTCAGTCAAAATGGAGACAGTCGTTCTTCTTTCAAGGAGAGCTGCTCAGGTGGTCCCCCACACCTCTCTAGAACATCTTTCAGTAGTCTGTGTAGGGTTGGCTTTGTCATCATGAAATTCTTTAGTTGTTTTTGTCATACAAGTATTTCACTTCTCCATCAAACTTGAAAGAGAGTTTTTCAAGGAATCTCAGCTGGAATTTGTTCTCATAGAGGACTTGAAGTACTCTGCTCCATGCTCTTCTTGACTTCATGGTTTGTGAAGAGAAGCCTTCCATAATTCTGATGGTTTTCCTTCAAATGTGATCTGTTTCTTTTCTCTAGTGGCTTTCAGTATATTGTCTTTGTGTTGGATTTCTGGGCTCTTGACTATTATAAGTCTCAGTGTGTTTTTAATTGAGTTGAAGTTATTTGGCATTCTGTATGCTTCCGTTACCTGAATGTCAGATTTTTTCCTCATATTTGAGAAGTTTTCTGCTGTTACTTCTGCCCATATTCTTTTTATGTCATTTGTATTGACTTTCTCATTGATGCCTATTCATCTCATATTGTTCCTCTTTGCATTGTCTTGCAGTTGATGAATTATTGTTCTTGCATCCTAATTGTTTTTAAGAGATCTTTTCTTACCTTTTCACTAGCTGTGATGGTGTCTTCAAGATCTGAAACTCTATCTTCACTTTCACTCAAATGGTTTTGCAAACTTATGATTGAGATTTTAAATTACTCTATCTCCTTGACTCTGCTTCATGCGATTTATTTTTTTCCTGCATTGCTCATTCAACGAATCCATTGTTTTTCTAATATCCTCTATTTTTTAATCAATGTCTTCTTTAGAAGCAGTTATTAATTCTTTTACTACAGAGATTATTTCTGATCTGATTTTCTCCATATGTTTCTGCATTTTATTCTTTTCTTCAGACACTATTCAGAGATTTTTTTTTTTTATTTCAGAGGTTATTTCTGATTTGAGTTCCTCTATACCTTTCTGATATTGTCTGTTTTAGTTCAGACACTATTGATTCAGGTATTTCATCTGTGTGATTCCCAATTTCTTCTGTACTAGTGTCTTCTGCACTTGTTCTGGGTGGGCTCAGGATCTGAGATTGCATTTTGCTCCTTCTCTTTGTCATTTTGGATAACTCTGACCTTTGGAGTAGAGCTTTGGTGCAGTTATAACTTAGCACCTACTGATATTCAGGTGCAGATCTACTAAGTTTGAATTCATCCAGTTGTGCCTGGCTTGAGTCTGGCTACTGGGCTCAGCTCCTTCTTGCTGCAGCCCTTGGGAGTGAACCTGTTGTGCCCCTCTGGCAAGATGTTTTGCTCCTGTGTTAGCTGGGTGGTTCTGGCCCCTACTCTCTTTGCAGGGACTTCAGCTGCAGAGTTTCACCCCAGACTTGTATGCCAGGCCTGGGCTGTGTCTGGAAGGAACAAGCAGATACAGGGGAGCAGGAAAGCTCTCCCACACAATCATAGGGCCTGTGTTTGGGCTAGTTCTTGGGGGTGAAGGGATCTCAAGAGCTCGGAGAAAGGTCTCACTCACCCAGTGGGCCTGGGCTGGATCCAGAGAAGTCCAGAGGTGCAGAGGAGTGCAGAATCTCTCCCACACACTCGCCAGGCTTGGGCTTGGGCTGGCTCCAGAGGAGTGGAGGGGTCCTGAGAGCATGGTGGAAGGTCTCACTCACGTGGCAGTCCTCAACATAAGTTTCTTGATTTTGGCATAGAGTGAACTATTATATGACTGATCTGTAAATTCTTTCTTTTTCATTTTTATTTTGGACAATTTTTATTGTTATATTCATTTAAATTTGTAAATAATTTATTTACAATGTGCAATCTATTATTAATGTCATGCTATGCATTCATTTCAGAAATATTTCTCTAAAATTCACTCTGTCTATGCCTTATATCTTTCACATTTCAATATTTGTCTACAATTTTTAATATGCTATGTAATTATTGATTTTCCATAAAGTTAATGAAAAATACTGAAGAAAATTAAAATAAGGCCAGTGAAATAGCTCAGCGGATTAAAGTGCCTGCAAGCAGGCACAGGGGCCAGGGGTTCAAACCCCAGGCCTACCATATGGTCCCCACACCTGGGGTGTGCTGTGACAGTGAATGCAACTGGGCTTGGTGGTGGGTGCCTGTAACCCCAGCACTTAGGAGGCTGTGAACAGGAGAATCACTACAAGTCCAGTATATATTGTGAGACCCTGAACACCCTGTAAACCCTTCCCTAAAGACACAGAAAGAAAATTAGATATGTCCTGGATAGACATATCCAATATAGTCACAGTAGACATGCTTCCAAAACTGTTGCAGAGATTTAATGCAATACCAATCAAAATACCAGTATCATTCCTTAAGGAACTGGGGAAAATAATCTTAAGATTCATATAAAACCAGAAAACACCAAGAATAGTAGGAGCGGCTCTGGGAAACAAGGGCAAGGGAGCAGCAGTGCAATCCTGGACTTCAGGTTATACTACAAAGTGGTGAAAACAGCATGGTATTGGAGAAAGTAAATAGACTTGTGGATCAATGGAACAGAACAGAAGATATAGAAACAAATCCAGGCACACTTAGCTACATTATTTTTGACAAAGGAGCCAAATTCCTTCACTAGAGGAGAGATAGTCTCTTTAGTAAATGATGCTGGAAAAGCTGGCTCTCCACATGCCAAAGACTAAAACTAGACCCATGTCTTTCACCATTCACTAAACTAAAATCAAAATGGATCAAAGCCCTAAATATTAGAACAGAAACACTTAATCTGCTGGAAGATAAAACAGGTTAAAAGTCTTGAAGACATAGATGTAGGCAAAGGCTTTCTGAATAAAACCTTGGTTACATAAAAACTAATACCAAGAATTTAAAAATGGGTTCATATAAATAAAAGCTTCTTTACAGAAAAAAAAACCACTAGCAGAATGAAAAGACAACCTACAGAATGGAAAAAACTTTGCCACACACTCCTCAAAGGTAAGACCTAGACTATACAAATAGTTCATAAAAGTTAGATCCACAAATTTAAAGACCCAAACAAAAGTGGGCATTTGAAATGAACAAAAACTGCTCAGATGAAGAAATGCAAATGATCAATAAATGTACGAAAAAACTGTTCAATATCACTGACCACCCAAGAGATCCAAATTAAAACAACACTGAGACTCCATCTCACTCCCTAGAGTGACTACCATCAAGAAGTCAACCAATATGGAGCCAGGGAGATGGCTCAGTAGAATAAGCATTTCCTTGGCAAGTGCAAGGGCCTGAGTTCAATCCCCAGTTCTGCCAAAAAAAAAAAAAAGGAGTGAACCAATAACAAATGCTGGTGAGGCTGTGGGAGGAAGTCAGTCCTTCTCCTCCCTTGGTGAGACTGATACACCTATTATGGTATAGTATTATCAGTATGGACATTCCTCAAAAACCTAAAAGCAAAGGGTTCGCCAAATAGCTCAGAGGATTAAAGCACCTGTTCAGGCAGACACAGGGTCCCACAGTTAGATCCCCAGGCCTGTCATGCCAGCTCCACCCTCAGGGTGTGCTGAGACTACGATTGAGACTGGGATTGGTGGTGCAAACCTGTAATCCCAGCACTTGGGAGGCTGTAAACAGGCAGATCACAAGGAGTCCAATCTTGTACATAGTGAGACCGTGAACACTCTGTGACCCTGTCCTAAATACAGAAAAAAAGAAAACACCAAAAACTAAAAGCAGGAATTCCATTTTGCTTTTCCTCTTCTGGATACCTTCCCCAAAGAATTAAAGGAATCATATTACACCAATATATGTATATTCATGTTTATAGCAGCAAAATTCATAATAACTAAATCTTAGAAACAGCCTATATATCCATCACCAGATGAATGGATTAAGAAGTATGATATTTATACATAATACTACTCTGCCATAAAGAAAGATAAACTTGAATCATTTGTAGGAAAAGGGTGTTGACAGTGTCTAGAAGTATACCTTGACTTAGTAGGGTTGTCTTATATGTTTTATATGTTCTTTGGTCGATTAGTCTTTTTTTCAATCTGTATTTATTATAACTAACTTAATAAGGTCTTATAAACAAAGGAATATGATGGTAGAAAAATAGAAGGGAAATGAGGGAAGAGAACTGAAATATGTTCTGTACATGTACAATCCCCTATAGCGAATGCAACCACTAAGTCCTACAAACGTACTAACAAGAGTAAAAATTAAATATATCAAACATCCAACTAATAAAACCTTACATCTGATACAATTGTCCACACACTATTTGAGAAGCCTGAATTCTGCTCTTGGTCTTCTCTAGACAGCAGAATAGCCTCAGTGAGCCACAGAAGCTCTCTGATTCCTGTTCCTGTATTGACAAAGTGGGCATCGTTAGTCTCAAATGCCAATAGGGAGAGAAGGAGAGTGTGTAAAGCTATGACTCTGTGATAAAGATAATTTAATCACTGATTACTATAGCGTGCACCCCTCAGGCCTGATAAGGAGCCTGCAGGTCCTCAGGAACTATCAGGTGAGACAGACAGTGTGAGGAGCCAGCAGGCAGCTTTCAGAATGTCCAATTAACAGCCTTGCACTCAATCCGGTGTCAGGCAGCCCTGCACCCTTGGAGGAGCTGCCTCTCTCTCTCTCTCTCTCTCTCTCTCTCTCTCTCTCTCTCCCTCCCTCCCTCCCCCTTCCCTTCCTCCCTCTCTCCCCCTCCCCCTCCCCCTTTCCCCATTCTCTACCCCCTCTCTTTTTCTCTGATTTTATCAGGGCTCTAACTACATGCTCCCCTTACCTGTAGCAATGAAAGGCCACCTCTTGTGCATAATGCATGACTTGGGAAGTGAGGTTGAGGCTTTGTTCATCACTTTCCAATGTGACGAAGCAACACCAAAAAGCCATCCTTCATCATATGGAAAACATTCCTGGACCGCTACATCTCCCTCTGTAACAGCTTCCAAGATACTCGTGTGATAGATCATATATTTGCCAGAGTCAATATTTCTCTGACACTGGGAAGCCTGCCATCCATCCATCCCATTTCATTTGATAGAGCCCATCTGTGTCGCCGTCACTCCAGGGAACAGAATCCCATGCCCACCTTCCCCACCTGCTGGATGATGTCCAGATGAGCGATGGCTTTGTAAGTTACTGCCCTGGAGCAGAGCCCCTGGAACACAGACAAGCCTACCCAGAAATCAAGCAGACAGCAAGGAGACGTGGCGTGAAATGCAAAGGCTCCCAGGACGTTAGCTCAGAAACCACTCTCCAGCATCTACCTCTAACAGATGAGTACACTGAGGTTCATAGCGGCTGAGTAACTTGCCCAAAGTCAGTCAGCTACAAGCAGGCAATGGAGGCCAGCCACACTTGCCATTCCTAGAGACTTGGACTTTGTTTTTGTTTTCTGAACTGCCTAGGAAAGAAGGAGAAAAGATGGTGGAAAGATGGTGGAAATTAAGCAGGTAGCCCCTGCTTAATTTTCAGAATGAAAGAAACATTGAGTCCAAACCCTTTTCTTTAGCAGCAGGTGAACTCTGAGGTGAGCACTCTGGTGTGAATAAAATAGACTCTGCCTGGAAAATCCCAGCTTCCCCCTGCGGCAGAGGAAATCAGGAAACCAAATACCTATAGCCTAAGCACGACTGCTCCACATTCACACCCTCTACAGAACTCCCTCTCTTCTCACACACCCTAAATACACAGTCATCTCACAACATCTGTAGAGGAACTTCTTCCAGGGCCTCCTAGTGAGAACAAAGCACACAGATGCTCAAGCCCCTGGTATATAATCTGCAGGCAACCTGAACACCCCCTGCTGTGCAACTTAAATCCTACCTAGATTACTCATAATACCAAATTCTGTGGAAAAGTCTGTCATACTGTATTGTTGAGGAAATAATGATCAAAAGAAAATCTGCACATATTCAGTACAGCTGCAATTGTTTTCAAATAATTTCAATCCACAGATTGACTTCACAGATCCAGAGCGCATGAGTAGGAGGGACCAGCTAACCTGCCTGCCCAGGGAAGCTTCCCATTCTCCCCCACTGCACTATGGCTGCTGTCCTGAAGAACACAGGGCCCCCCAGCACTTCCAGGCATGCGTCAGACCCTAGAAACCCTCGCACCACCTCTCTTTTTCTCTCTCTTTGCCCTACGCTTGCAGAACCACCTGAGTTCCTGTATTCTGCCTGTCTCTCCTCCCTTGGCATGTTGGCAAAGTCTAAAATCAATAATACAAAAAGGAAGAGTCTTAATCTACAGAACTGGTCGATGTCTATGCTATCAAAATCCCCACCACAGCCAATTTCAAAGTACCAGTGTGATGTGGTTAGAACGTGGAAAGGCATGGGCAGTAGCACGGTGGTCGCACCACACAGATAAAACAGATGAAAGTGGCTTCAGGGACATGGGAAATAGTTAAACATGGTCAATTAAGAGGAAATATTTTTGCAAAGTTAGGAAATACTTTAAAATTTTAAATTATAAGTTTATGTCACTTAATTTTAGTGAGAGCCATGTTTAACTGTTGGTTGGCACTAGTGAGCTGGTACAGGCTGGCTCCAGATACTAGACACCAGTATCATGATCACAATGACAGAGAAGGACGATATGGAGAAGCTGAAGACTGCTCTTTGCTGGTGGGAAAGTAATAAGGTGCACCCATTTTGGAAAACCGTCTGGCATTTCTTCGGGAAGTTAGACATGAGGATGATACATGGCCTAGCAATCCACACCTAGTATCCAAGGGAAGTGAGGCCATCCGCCCACTCGAAAACACACATTGTGCCATCACGCACCACAGCCAGAAAACAAAAACTCAAACGTCCATCAACAACTAAATGGATGCAAAAACTTGGAATATCTATACAATGGAATTCTTATCATAAAAATAAAGTACCGACATCTTCTATGACATGGGTTAGGGTTAACACAGTGCTAAGTGACAGCACTTACTGCAGGACCCTAAGTGCCCCGAACAGGCAGGCCTGTGTGGACAGAAAGTAGATAACTGGCTGGGGAGTGGGTGTGGGAGTGCCTGTTTAGCAGCACAGGGTTCCTATCTGGGTTGACAAAAATACTCTAAATTTAGACTTCGGTAAGGATACATCCTTCTGTGAATATACCAAGAACCACGGCATTGTGTCCTTTAAATGGGTGAATTTTTATGGAACTTGAAGCGCATCTCAATAAAAAAAAATATTTTTAGTAATACCTTGAAAACAGTCCTTTCTTCAAAGCTCGCGGTAGAGTGAAGCCCAGCCCAGCACCACCTTCCCACTCCCTGAGGAGCGCTGTGGTTGCCTGAGCAGCTGAGCTCTCATTACTCACCCAGTGTCGCTTCTTCTCCTTTCTCTCCTCTCCCACATTCCACTTGCTATCCTAGTTATTTTTGCACTGTATTTATCTGTTGGATAAGATCACCTCCGATTTTCAAAGTGCCCAAAATGAAGCCTAGTCCGCAGTCCTCCCGCAGGATGACCCCTCTGCGTTCCCCTGTGTTTTCACATTCTGAAGCCAAGAACGGCCTTTCCGCCACGTCCCCCCCCCCCCCCAAGCGCTTCCCGACCCAGGCTCAGCCCTGGGAGTGCTGTTCTGCTGGATGTCTTCCTCACAGTGAGCGTGTTGGGGTGGGGGTGGGGTGGCTAGGAGATCTCTAACTGAGTGTTAGGGACTGCAGCGCCAGGGGCCAGTGCGGCAGCTGGGTCTGACCTCAGCTAGGAATTCTTCCTGGGCACTCAGTCTGAGGCCCTGTATGTGTCAGATCAAGCAACTTGCTGACAGGGTGGTCGCCAGGAAAGAAGGAACCAATTCCTCAGCAGTGTGAAGTGTTGCTTTCACCAGAAGGCATTTTCCTCTGAAACAACACTTTTTTTTTAAATTTAGGAACAAGAATTTGTCCCCTCTCCAGCAACCCTGGGATGAGCCGCAGTGTACCTTGAGGAACAACAGACTGGGCTCTGTTCCTCTGCCAGCAGCGTTTAGGGAAACCCGGAGCTGGCGAGAGTCCTGCACTTGGCACAAAACTGGTGATCAGAAAGGGCAAGACCCAGGAGAACAGGAGGGGGTCCAAGGGGCCAGGAGGCAGAGGGGCAGTGGAAGGAGCTCTGTCTCCTAGAGATAAGGGGGCACAGGCCTTTGCAAAGGGGTCTCAGCGTCTTGGGCCCAGTGTGAGCTGGTCCTGAGGTTCACTGCTCAGAGGGCTCTGAAAATCTAATTTAATTCTTTTCCCGGTGAAGATAAAACAGACGATCCATTTTCAGTGTGACCCGAGTGGTCACTTGCTGGCAACTTGTTCCTGATGCCTGATTTGGCCCCTGATGTTGAAGTTAAAATAAGTGAAGTACCCCCTAACTCCTGACCCATCTCTAGTGCTCATCTTTTAGGACCCCAAAGAAAAAGACAATAGAAATGGTACATAGAAGAATAAGATGACAGGCATCTAAGCATAGCTTTTGTATCACTGTCCTTGATGCAGTTGCTTAGATGTAGATATCCGCATACAGAGTTAGTCAAGGTGAAAATTCTATACATTCACTGCTATTTCAAAAAACTGATCAAAATAAATTTAAATTAAATTTAAAAAAAGAAAAGAAAGAAAAAGACACTCATGGATCGCCACCTAATGGCCCTTGTACTCACTGCAGTCTTCCACCTCTTCAAGGTCCCAAAGATGTCCCTCCCAGTGAAGTTTTATCTTCCCGAAATGCATCCCACAATGCAGCAGCTGCACATAGCCGCCCTCGCCGCGCATGCGCAGTGTCTGAGCCCCAAACAGCGTGCAACCAAGTCACCTTAGTGTCCATCCCTCTTCCTGGCCCAGCTACTCCTCCCACTTTTCCTAGGACTCCCTCGCTGCCTTTTAACTCAGCTCTTTGATCCCTTAACACACTCAGCACTGTCAGCCCAGCTGTTGTCACCCTTCTAGATGTCGGATTGGTGCTGAGGACGGGGCTCATCTACCACATGATTTTGTAAGAAGGGTGGGGAAGGGACCCTGCCACATCCGTCACTTTATGCTCAGGCCCACCATACTTTCATGGGGAGGGGGGCTGTTACAGTGCTTTTCTCCCCCTAGTGGGCTGCCCGGGGGGTTAACTCCAATGGGGGCAAGTGGCCTCTCAGTATGCATTGGCTGTGCCAGCTCACAACTCTGAGGTTGGCTGAGTGGCTCCTGTTCACTTGAAGAGCCCTGGGAGCTCGGAAACCCTGAGGAATCAGAAAGGAGGAAGGACCTTTGTGATAGGTGAGATCAGTGGTGGCGAACCTGTGACCCACACGCTGCAGTGGGTTGTCTGTCACTGACAGCTCTAAAGGGGCTAGACTGCAGCACTGGTGCGCCTGTCAGCAGCCTGCAGCCGCCCCCTTCTCCCTGGCCTCAGCAGTGCCCTTACTCAGCTTCTCCCCACAAAGGACAGTGGGTCACTCTCTCCTGGTAAAGGTTGGAAGAGCAAAGGCCAGAGAAGTCAGGCCAGTTGATCCTGATCATCCCACAGAAACTGGAGAAGGAAAAGCTGGCTTCCTCCACCCAGGTCTCAGGCTCTCCCTCGGTGCCAAGCTGCACTCTCTGTGAAGTGGCATGGTACAAAATGCACATGGGTTGGACAAGGAGAGGAGGTCTTAAGTGACAGATGCCAAAATCTATTCCATGGAGTCCCAGGTGAGAGATGGAACTGGCTGTGTTAGTATGCATGTGTGCACATGCACGAGGTTTGCTTCTTGAGGTGTGCCCTGCGCGGACCTGTGCACTGCGGAGGCTGCTCTTGACAAGACTCACTTGGTCCCTCTCGCTCTCTCATCTCTCCACTCTCTCCTCCTCCCTCTTTCTCTCTTCTTTTCTTCTCTCCTCCCAGTCCCTCTCTTGAGTCCTTCCTCAGCATATTCTCTTCAGCATTTGACCAGGCTTTTGTTTTGCTTTATTTCTGTTTTTATTAGTTCCTGTGTGTGGTGCGTAATGCTTACATCCCTTACGTCCCTTGGGCAGCGTCAATCATATGAGCAGCGCCACTGGATTCTTTTCCTATCCCCTTTCCTTCCTTCCTTCTGTCTCGTGATCCCCTTCGCTGTCATCCTGGTCCCTAGGATCTATCCTTTATTTTGCTTTTCATTTATATTTTGGGCTTCTTATATAAAAGAAATGATGTGATTTTTAAGCTTGTGATTCTAATTTATTTCATTTAACATTATTTACCAGGATATTTTTCAGAAAGAATATACTGATTTTTTTTTTTCAGATGCAAACCTCTGTCCTGATTTTGTAAATAGTCCTCCACTGAAATGCTCTGCCTTCCCTAGACCAGCTTGGGGAAAGGCGTAAGCATCCTGCGCTCGGTTGAACTGAGGAGGAAACCCCCCGGCCTAGGCCCACCAGATGAGCAGGGCAACTGTCTGATGAAGGCAGTCCCCAACTTCCTCCCACAATACTGAGGACACTCCACTGAGGCAGAATGGAAACTTCCCAGCCCTAGCAGAGTAGACCAGAGCATGTTGGACAAGCTGAAGATGCCCCCATGGGTGCCAGCCACAGGGCAGGCCGGGCACCTATCAGGGGCTCACTGGACCTCTGTGGATTTGCTGAGTTGCAACGCATTACCTTTGAGTATGATTCTAATTGTTCCCCTAAGGTAGGGAAAACTGCTACCCTAATAGGATAGCCCGGGTTTTCCCCCCCCAATACTGATCTAGTTTTTAAACAGAAAGCCTTGTACTTTGCAAAAAAGAACTTAATCTAAGGCAAGTCCAGATGGTTTTTCTGTAGCTAAAATAGTATTATTGTTGCTGCTGCGATCACCTTATTTCCTCTACCTTTTCTTATATCTTTACAAAGAGCGTGCATCGCTGAGCGCACTCTAGATGTCCCTTCCTGCCTCCCCTGAATGTCTTCCCTGTGGGCTGGCACCTGCCCTCTCCATCCCTCTTCCTCTTCTCCTACCTGGCTTAGTTTCTTTCCTTCTGTACAACCCTGGCTTAGCCCACCCATTTTCTAGTTCGAAACATTTTTCATCTTTGCTTAAACCCTTTCCCTTATTACTGGATGCAGTGAGTCCCTAGTGCTATTGGCCTTTTTTCTGAGCCCTCTATGGTCTCCTCCACATATTCACATCTTTGTTATCTTCACCATAGCAATTCTAATAGAAGCAAACACCATGGACGATAAGCACCCTCTGGAGTATGTTCAAGGAAGACTGGATGGGGAGGAATAGGAATTCACAAATACATAGGTTCAGAATTATTTAAGACCATGAACCTTATTTTTCACAGAACAGCCCATGGCACCATCATTCCACAAATACAATTTGGTTTATCTAGCCCATGTGTGGGATGTTTTTGCAGATTTACAGAAGCCATTTTAAAACATCATGAGAAGGCCATGATTCCATATGTGGTAACTCTGAACCTTTCAGGAGAAGGGTCCTGGCTGTGAACCAAGCTCAGGGTCCCTTCCATGGCCCCACACACTACCTCTCGCAATACCCTACACTCTGAAATAGTGTCCCCCTGCCGAGTCCTACCCGTCATTCAGTGCCAAATTTGACTTAGGTCTTCTGCATTGGCTGCTGACCACACAAGCCCACGCCAGTACCAACTGTTGCTAAATCACCCTAACAGCTATTTTTGTCATCGGGTTTTGTACCCCGTGCCAAGCACTGTAAAGGCCCAGTACATGCATCACCACTTGCCCCACTTGTAGACATGGCCAGCTTTGTCAGTCCACCACCACATCCTTCGATATGGAATCCAGAAAGAGCATTCAATGGCCATAGCACAAGCCTGGCCAGTGTGTCAGCGCAGAGTTCTGTGAGGCCCCATTTCTGTCACTGAACAGCTTCATGTCTGTCTGTACTGCTCAGCCACATGGGCCCTCCCTCAGCAGCCAAACCTGTGTCTCCAAATTCATCCACATAACTGTGGGCTCCAAGTGGAGTCCTTTGCCCTAATACAGGCGCAACCATTGCTTGAGTGCCTGAATATCAAACACTAAAATAATAACCGCTAGCATTTGCATAATTCTTAGTTACGGAGAGCTTTCATGCCGGCATCCTGGTCAATGATTTCTCAGCACAACCCTGGGAAGTAGGTCTGATTTTGCTCCCCAGGTGGTCTCAGACAAGTGGTCAATTTGTCAAATCAAGATGTGAACCCTGAGGATGAAGAAAGGAGGGTCATAAGGGTACGTGGCTGAAGTGTGCCAAATGTCCCGCTTGCCACTGTGGCCCAAACAAGTCCGAGAAACACTCCTAAAGTACCCAAGCTCTTACTTTTTCACCTGGTCCATGTCTGAATTTCACATCCTGACTTTTCTTCCCAGTAACGAAGCAAGTCTGCTGGGTTAATTAATCCTTCTCGAAGCTGGGCAGCAGAAATAGGATCAAGAAGGAAACCCTTCCTCTCTTGGGCTTCCAAGGGTGCCTGGTAGGAGTTCTAGAGGAGAGGGAACACAGCCTTTGATCTGCTCATTGTTCAAGAGGAAATTATCCATCAGCAAGAAATGGGAAAAAAGCACCCCTCAATTCAGAGTCAGATCAATAAGCAACGCTCAGGGCTCTGCCCTTGGGAAAAATAAGGCTGTGGAGTTTTTGTTCCTTAGGGAAAACAAAACTCATCAGTGTCAGTGGACCTACGAGGTACAGGGCAATTATGTGGGAAACACCGCAAACCGCCGCTCAGATCGTCTGCCTCCCCCGCGGCTTCCCCACTCCACATCCAGCTCAGAGCCAGAAGACAGGCACGTTCAAGGAGTCTGTGACCGTGCAACGGGAAGGCTCAGTGCTAGCGCCAATCTGCTTTGAGAGAGAGCAGATGGGCCGTTGCAGCAGTCGGGCTCTCCCTGCTTGCCACACCTACTCCAAGTCCATACTAAGCACTTGGTAGGGACTAAAAGACTACGCCCCAAGACTCGGCCCCGCCCCGGGCTCACTTCTCAGCCCTACCTCCAAAGTGTAACACCCCTCCCCCCCTTCTGATACCACCTCTTCCTAAGGCTGTGCAGCGGTCCAGCTGTCCGCAGTCCCCTCTCCATCTGGGCTCATCTCTCCTTCCCAGCAGGAACACCTTGTCCTTCACATGGCTGAATTCTCCCCTGTTCTAAGGATCGCATGGGAGAACAGGCTGCTGAGCCAGACCGCACAGCTTCAGGTCTCTTCTCTGCCGCTCACTGCTGCTGTGCTCTTAGCTTGGGCCTTTCTGGGCTGCTGGGTATCCCTGTACCTCCCTTAGGAAATGGGGTGGAGATAATAACAGTCTCTGCTTCACAGGGCTGTGTGAGGATCAGATTGTTAATACATGTAAATTACTAAGAACAATGCTCACTGTGAGCTCTTATAGCCATTAATTGCATTTCACTGTGGTGGTTGGCAAGTCCATCTTCCTGCCTGTGCACTGAGCTGTTTGACAGAATATTCCATCTTTCATCTGTGCCTGGATGCCCAGCTCTTAACGGTGTCCCCAAACACCTGGCTTCCCCCTCTCCAGGGGGAAGATTAGTGTTCCTTCCCATTGCTATGATACACGGTGCTTTCCTAAGGGATAGGGACCTGCCTATTGACACCAAGCAGGCTTATGTGACCTGATCTGATCAATGAAATGAGTAGCACTGACAGTCTGCCACATCCAGAGATAAGCCTTGATAGGCACTGTGTGATCTCACCCACTATCTTCCCCACTCTGCACCGAGAGCAGTCTCAGCACTGCTCCTTCATCCTGGATCCAAGAAGCTAGAGCACAGCTTGCAAGGGGGGGGGGGGCAGTTCACAGCTGATTCCCAACCAGCACATAATATGAACGAGAAGCAGTCGGTTGTAAGGCTTTTCAGCACAGCATACCCAGTGACAGCTCACTAGTACTGCACCCTATGAAGTATGCTCAACAAACAGTGCTCTGATCAAACTACTGAATGGGTGGATGAGTGAGTGATTGAGTGAGTGAGTGAGTGAGTGAGCGGGTGGGTGAGTGGGTGAGTGAGTGGGTGGGCGAGTGGGCGTTACTGGATTTCAGGGTGCTGGAGCCTCCTCCTGCAGGTGGTTTCTAGGTTCCTTCTGTCCTGACCAAAGAATTGGTCAAGATAAGTGAAGATGGTAGCAGTGTTTTTTTAAGGTAGGAAAAGAAACAGGCTCAGTGGAGCTAGTTTGGGCTAAGTAAAAAGTGCACATCCCACAGCATGAGGGCGGTCACTGTGCAAGCACCAACACAGTGGCCAAGAGCTCAGAGTTGACTGTCCTATTTGTATCATCCGCTCCTCAGGCTGAAGTGTTCTCTAGGCCATACTGTGGAAAAAACCCCTCAGGCTCTCACAAGACATTCGTTCATGCTGCAGGGCTTTAGGAACTGTTCGGAGCCTGGAATGTTATAATTAATGGTCACACTTACCTCCCCAGACAGATTTGTTATGCCCTGATGTCCTGTCTCAGGTGAATTATATGTTGTCCGCTTCCTAGCCAGGAATATGTCTGTGTATGTATATCACCAAGTCAAATCATTTCATCACTTGCTTTTTAGTAGTGAATGTCTTCTGATATTCAACGAGCCAGGTGTGGTGTTGCACATCCACTATCACAGTACTTGGAAGCTGAGGCAGGAAGTTCATTTTGAGCTCAACGCCACTGACAGAGCAAGACCCTATCTTCAAAAACTAAAGAGAAGAGAGAGAGAGAGAGAAAGAAAGAAAGAAAGAAAGAAAGAAAGAAAGAAAGAAAGAAAGAAAGAAAGAAAGAAAGAAAAGAGAGAGAGAGAAAGGAAGGGAAGGAAGCTTTGTATGTAGAAAATGAAAGAAGTTCATAGTTATACAGTCATTCAGATACACTCAGAATCTTCTTGTCCAGATGCCATGTTGAAGTGCAGTGGCCGTGAAACAGTAGCGTGCCTTGGGTGGCTACTAGGAGTCAGAGGGTTCACATATGCCCAGCTCATGGGATCTCTCAACAATCCTGGGAATTAAATATATACTCCAGGTGTGAAAACTGAGGCTCAACAACTATGTGAAAACAAAATCCCAGAAAGAGACAAGGAGAATCAGTGCAGATGTGAGCCCAGACCTGTGTGATAGAAAGCTCGTGCTTCTTCTGGTAAAGGACACCATAACCTCAAGGATGCCTGCATGTGCCTGGGGAAGCCCAGCTGTTCACTATGACTTCCTGCTATCTCAGAGTCTTCATTCCCCTTTGGCATAAGGATCTCTGTGTTCACAGTTGAAGATCTAACTGAAATCATCTGAAAATGCAACATTCCTGGGGTTAGGCGGACTATCAGTCATTTCCTCTAAGTAAATGGGTTTGTTTGATCAGATTGTTATCTTATAAAAGTAGAATCTGTCCAAGAAAAGAGATGATGTTAGTTCAGATAATAGGAAAAAGAGAAAAGGGCAAGAACAGCTTCCATCAGAGTTTCAGACCTGAAAGTTTATGGGACCATTCAGGAAAGATAGCAAAGGGAGAGACCTGGGTGAGGCACAAGCCATGGAGCCCACAAAGCGCAACTACTGCTCAGTTCCAGCTGATTGCTGTGGTTCAGAAGTCCCAGGTTCTTAAAGGCTGGAAGCCTGGACCTGTGAAAAGTCTCCAAATGTTTGAACACTGTCATCAAAGTTGAGTTGTTTCTTCAGTCCTGCATTCCAGCCCCTTTTCCAAAGATGGTCATATGTGTCACTTATTTTTTTAGTTAGACACTTAAGAGAATCGCCATTTGGAAAGAAGCATGGTTAGAGGAGAGACACAGAGAAGGATGTCACAGTTATTATAAGAATACCCTGCCTGGGAGAGAGAGGGAAAGGGATGGGAATGGTGAAGGGTGAGCGCAGAGAAACACCTCAGCCTAACGCGATGGCCTTGCACTGGTTCTGTTCTTCCCCATTTCTGCACAGTCACTGAAAGGCAAACTCTCATAAGGAAAAGCCATTTGTTCCCAAATAAACTTCATTGCTCTTCTAAATATCTTTACTGGATTTCATTGATCCTAGTCATTCTCAATCCGATATTGCACTTGGCCAACTTAACCTCTTAAAAGGAGTTTTATTGATAGTATGTTATGCAGATATTAACATTTCTCAAAAATAAAGAAAAAATAGCAAGAATTAAATTGCTTTGCTTAGTGATCTTAATTATCTGGAATAATTGGCTCCAGTCAATTCTCCCACAAAAGCTCTCCAGAGAAATCAGTGTTTGGGGAAAGAGAAAGAAAAGAAAGAGCCAAGCTTGGGACAAAAGCAATCATTTGGCAAGTTATTTGGAAATTTCTAATTAACCCCGAGAGTAAAGCTGACAATCAAAACCACTTTCTCAGTGTTTAATTATTAAAAACAAATAAAGAAAGCAAATATTCAGGGAGCTAATACATTCGACTCCAGAAAATAGGAGTCACTTTGTGCCAATATAATTCTTAAGCAGAGAGACTCTGGTGCCTTAGTTCCTCTAATGTCTGCTTTAGATAGTTTTCCATCCCATCTCTGCTTGCAGAGATGTTCCTTCTGTAATCTCCCCAACAAAAAATGCTATTCTGTGCTCTTCGTACTCAGAAGCCTTTTGTGATTGCATTGTGTATCCATTAGGTAGTTGTCTACCTCATCCATCCCAGTTGAAGCCATTGAAAAATTTGGTGAAATGAGTCCCCATCTGTGTATTCTCAGTGGCTACATTCTCTAGAATCGTGTAGGTTGGTGGAAGCTCAATGAATCTATAGATCAACAGTTTTTGTGCCATCTGGAACATAAAAAACTCAACAAATCCTTCCTTCCTCCTTTCCTTCCTTCTTACCTGTCTTCCTTCCTTCCTTCCTTCCTTTTCTTTCTTTCTCTTTCATTCTTTTCTCTATTCTTTTCCCCTGATCATTGCTTTTTCTCTTCTCCTTTTCTCTCCTTCTTCCTTCCTTTCTTCCTTCTTTTTAACCTTCCTTCCTTCTTAGTTCTTTTATTTTCTACCACCAAAGGTATTGACTCCACAACAGCTGAGCCCACACAACACTGTTCTCCTGTGTGAGTTTGTCATTTTTGAATCACTACTGATTTTCAATAAGCCAATGTACACTGCAGCAGAGCGGCTAAGAATCCCCAGTGCGGGCAGCACAGGGTGGTCCACACAGAGCCCTCTGGGAGGGGAGATGTTTGATCTGGAGCCACTACAGTTGGCCTTGCAGTGCACAAACTTGAGATCTCCAGAAGATCTGAAAAAAAAAAACTTTAAAAAAAGAGGAGGGAGAGAACAAAAACACCTACTGATATATTCAGTCCACACTGCTAGAACTCGCTATGTTCCAAAACCAGTTTATGTGTCTACTTGAGAACTAGGGGAATCCTGGGGGCTACCTATTGAATATTGATTCTCAAAGATAAACCACGTCTTCACGGCTGAGTGAAATCCACTGGGTGAAGAACATGTAAAGTTTATTCAAAAAGGGAAACCAACATCAACAGGAACAAGGGCAGACCGCACCAGTGGGAATGGACTTGTCAGAGAGGTGTTTGATTCCCACACGGTGAGAGCACTCTGCACTCCACTTGGTGAGCCAGGTGTGCCCAGGCAGCTGCGTAGGAGTTGCTAGTATCTGGGCTCGGGAGTGGCTGGGAGGAAGCACTGGCACCAGGCCCAGCTCCCTCCTAGTGCTGACCTCACCACTCTAGCTGCTCTTTCACCCCACGTTTGGGTCCCACGACTCTGCAAAGCAAGGTCTTCACAACAATCCCCTCCTCCTTCTTTCCCATATGTTTGTTTTCCTCTTAATAGTATGTTAATCACACTATAATTTTCCTATTTGTTCAACGTAAAATTTTGGAACCTTGGTCTCTCACCCACCCCCACACCCAGTCAACCAGCAACTCACAAAAGCTTGTCGCCCCACCAGTCCCATGGTCTTTGCTTCTTCCTCACTCTTAATACTGCTGCCATCAACTTCTCTGCTAGACCATGGCCTCCAGTTTTAGGCACTTTCTCTCTCTGGGACAAAATACCAACACCTATAACTCAGAGAAGGGGACATTCATTTGGCTCTGAGTTTTTAAGAGGATTCAGTCCATAGTCAGCTGGCACCAGAACAAGATGAGCACAGTGGAGAGGTTAGCTCAAGAGCAGCTGGTCACATCGTGCTGGCCAGGAAGCAACACGCTAAGAGAAGAGTGGGAGGGAGACGCCCCTCCAGGTCACAGCCAACCCACCTGTTCTGAGCAGGCCCCATCTGCTGACAACACCCTCATCTCTGAATTTCTCAGTAGTTGAACCCTGATGATCCCAGCACCCCCAGGATCTAACCAGCTTCCCAAAGCCCATCTCTGAACACATGATCCTTTTGAGGAACATTCTAGAGCTAAGTCATAACATCACCCAGTCGGGGCTGTTTTCTGCAGCCTGGATCCCCTCAACTCCAGTTCTGTCCCCCACCTGTCACTCCTCTGCCAGCCTATTTTGCATAAATTCCAAACTCACCAACATGCATTCCAGAACTTTCTGAGCCTGGACCCTATTTATCCCTCCACTCACTATTTGTCCACTTCTGCACACATTTCCCCCATGGGGACCTAAATGGCCTGGATAACCCACACTCCGCTGCCTCTCCCCTCTGTGTCATTGTCCTTGCTCTCCTTCCTCCTGAGCCTTCTTCCCACCTTCCTTCAGCTGGCTCTCACCAATGCACAATGTTCAGTTTTTTCATCTTCTCTTCCAGAGAAGCTTCCTCCCAGGACCAGGCTCCTGTATACCTCCTCTGTCCATACATGTTCCCTGGACCCAAGTCTGCCCTTCACCTTGTGTGGCTATGCTGCCATAGTCAGATTCCATGTGGCTTGCCTTTGTAGGATGCATGGACCGTCCTCAAGGACAGCTGCCACCATGTCCTAGCCACCATGTGAGTCCAGATCATAGCACATTGCTTGACTGACTACAGTCACACACTCCAGGCCACGCCCCTTTTCTATCAAATAGAGAAACTCCACTTAAGCCATTGTGCTACCTCAGAGCTAGCAAGGGAGGGGAAGGGCTCTGCAAAGCTTTTGGTTTTTTAAACTATATTCTGGAAAGCAGAAAGAACACCTGCTGTCAAGTCTCAGCACAGGTGGGTTGAAACCTTAGCTCTATCACAGTTAGCCAGTATCACCACCAGATACTGGCTCAGAGCTATTGTCTATAAAATCAGGATCACTGACTTACACAGAAAACAAAAATGTTTGTTAATCCCCTAGCAGGATTATTGGTACAATGAAAGGGCCTTTCCCCCAATTAAATCCTGTTTGTTACTTCTTCCTTTTTGGTGAAACAAAAGTAGCCCAGAGTATGCTGACTTTGATTACAGGCATCACAAAGTCTTCTTTTTCCATTTATCATTTCTATTGAATTATGAGCAGTAACTAGATTTTTTGTTATCTTTATATGCCAGGTATTTGCAAGATCCTCAAGGTATGCTTCCTCTGTTGGTCTTGGTGGTGGTGGGGACAATGACAATGACGGCAAAGGGTAAGAGCTCCCAGAGAATCCTTACTGCTGTGCGCTGGGTACTGTCCTGCTTCTGCTCCAGCTATGAGCTCAGGTAGTCCTCACAGTAGGCATACGAGGTAGAGAGTATGTTCCCATTGTGCAGGAGGAAACTGAGTCTCAGGGTTGTTCAAATAATTTATCCAAGTTAAGCACTATGAAATAAAAATGCTGGACTAAAACTCAGATCTGCCCACCACCACGTGCTGGTTTTGTGGAGGTTTTGGTGGTGGTGGTGGCAGGGGTATGTGTTTCTTTTTTCCTTTTGCCTCACTTTATAGTCTCTCCTGCACTGAAGCACAAAATTTTAGTAAAAAGTTAAAGTGATACCTTTATCTTTGTTAATAGTGCCCCCTCCCCTTTTTATAACTTTCTGCTTTCCAATGATAGCAGGGAGAACTCTGGATTTTTTTTTTCAGCCTAACTTGCCCAGTGAGGTGACTAGAGCTACTGATAGTTCTCTTCAAGCCAGGGAATATTTTCTCCATTATGCGACGGTCTCCAAAAAGGCAGCCAAGAGGTATCACTGACAGGTCATTACCTGAAAATGGTGGTAACACACAATTTTCAATAAATTGGCTTACTGTACGGTGCCCAAAAAAGGAGACTGAGTTATGGATTTGCCTTCCAAAGGGCTGACTTTGGCCCCAAGAACCTGAAGAACCAGACTAAATTGCTCATTCATTGAGAATTCACTGTGTAGGGCTGGAGGGCGCTGCTCAGTGGAGAGCACTGGCCAGCATGCACAAAAACCTAGATGCCATTCCCAGTGCAAAAGATAAGAAAGTTCACTGTGTGTCTGGTATTTCCCAGCCCCTATTGAGCCCGATGACTCAGAGATGATTATATCAGAGTTTCTGCTCTTGTGGTATTCACAGTCTTGTGGGGGAGACCTGCAAAGCAATGACTTCATGTAGGTTGCATGTAGGGACCCTAAGTGGCAGTGCTATGCCTTGTAATTGCTCTTAGTACACTGTGCAGGATTCTCTGTTTCATTTCTCCTCAGAAATGTATTTGCCTGGAACACCTCAGCTGGCAAAGCAGCACAAACCTTGGCAGAGTGGACTCTTGCTCTTGGGTGGACCCTATCATGTCCAGGCTCCTTGCCCACTGAGAAAGGGTTGCACTGCTGGCTCAGACCCTGCCCACCCTCACAAACAGCAGCAAGTGTCACCCTTCCTTCCCCAACTCCAACTCCAGCTCTCCTGCACCGTCTTCACGCAGTCTCCCAAGCTCAGCTCTGAAGCTCCTGGAGGGCCTGAAGCAAATATTGGCTTGCAGGAGGTTAATAATTTACAAATGAACTACAGCTGACTAAAAAGTCAAGCCCCCCCCCCACTTCTGAGATACACAAGGCCTGACATGCATGCAGCCAGCTTTCTGAAGCAGGAAACAAAGTGGCAGGGGCCCCAGGCTTATTCATAAAAGTTCTTACGAGGTGGGTAAGATGCCTGTTCTTTCTCCTATAATAAAGGTAGTGCTGAGTGCAAACACAAGTATTTACTACATGAATAAAGACTGAGTGAGATATGCAGGCTGCACTCTGTCCCCCAGCGGGACACTTGGTAGGCCCACTCTTCATTCCTGGAAGGACATGCAGTTACCTGCCACCTCACCCACCAGCCTTAGAACAACTTCCCCACCCAGACATAAATGCTCCTGGAGAGAAAGGTGCTTCTATTTGACCTTCCCGTGAGATAAGGACACTAAGTCCACTTTCTTAAATTACTGGGAAGAACAGGGGGCTTCAGAATAGAAGCAAGAAGGGCCATGGAAATAGCTCTGCAGCATCAGCTCCTGTCTGGCAAGTGCAAGGTCCCAAGTTTGATCCTCAGTACTGAAGAAAAAAAAAAAAAAAAAAAAAAAGCAAACCAGAAGAAACACAGGAAGGGAGGAGTCCAAAAGCAGCCCATGACGTCAGGAGCTGGGAATGGGAGCCTGTGGTGGGTGGAGAGAATCAGAATTATTTGGTCTAGAAAAAAAGTGGTTGGAAAGAGACAAGAAGATGACTGTTTTCAGCCTGAGAGTTATCACAACAAGCAACAAGAAACAAAAACTCCAGAGGATGAGATGAACTTCCGCTTCAGGGAAGAAATTACTGACTTGGCCAAACGAAGAATCTGTGTTCCCACGCAGGCAATTTCTGCCCCTCTGTGCTGCACTGTATGGGATGACACATGGGGAAGACAGGTTAACAAGAGGAGCACCCAGCAATTTTGGCAATTGTCTCAGAAGGAATACAAGAAAGTCATCTCTCATAGCCGCCTGTAAGACACACACTAAGCAACAACAAGAGGACCTGACCATCCAGGCAGTTGTGCTACCTCGTCACTGCCCAGCACAAGTCAGATACAGAACAGCGTGCACTAACCATGCTCACAGCCCTGCATTCAGGCACCCACGCAGGTGCACGCACATGCAGACACACGCATGTGCTATATAGCCACACCCACAAGCGCTCGTGCTAGTGTTCACTCACACGCTGGCAGGGCAAACACAGCCACACCCACCATGTGCCACCGGAAGGGAGCCAGAGGAGGCACATGACCATACATGGGCTCTGAGGACAGAAGGGAGCCAGGGCTGCCATGCACTCCAACAGGCTTGGAACGTTTTCCCAATCATGTCTGCATACTTCCCTTTCCTGCCTGAGTCAGGGCTCCTGGTCAGAGGGGCTGCCCAGCCCCAGCCCCTGGCTACAGCTGTCACTGCCCAGGGGGAAGCCTTAGCAGCCATGTGGCTAGAGATAGTCCTGGCCACACCTCAGGGGCTGCCCCTGCAGTCACTATGTTAATCACGCTGTGTCCCCTAGAAATTCAAGGCTCAGACAGAAACACAAAGGACCACGGGCCCTGAGCCACACTGACAGGGCAACGCTCACAGGAAGGGTCTCGGGCCCATAGCAGAACCTTGGATCCGCACTGCCCAGCTCACCTAATACCTCCTTGTTGAGTTCTTCCATGGACTCTGTGAGATATTACACTCTACTTCCTATACACACTTTTTTTTTTTTTTTTTTTTTTTTTGCTGAAGTGAGATTATCTTTTGTTTAACTTTCCAGCAAACAAAGAACTAATACTCCAGCCATTCTAATCCTATTCAAATACCCACTCCGGCCTGTGCCTCCAGGTAGGAGCGATCTGCTCGTCCTCAGTCACCCGCTGTACATTTATGGCTTTATTTTCCTCTCTTGCCTTCAGTGCTAAGCTACTGGCTCCTGTACGGTAGAAGCTCTGTCTTACTTACTGTTTTATATTACATGGGACTTTGCACACAACTCTTGATATTTATCAGATAAATGATATTTGTTGCAATCACCCATGCACCAGACCCTGTGCTGGACAAAGGGAAGAAATGAGGCATAAGATGTAGATTCTGGACCTAAGGTGGGAGGCATAAATGAGGCAAAGGAGCACCGCTGCTCCTCTACCAGGGGGCAGAGACCTGCTTGCCCCACTTCTGGGAGCAGCAGAGGTAAGAAAGTCACATCCACTCTAATCTTGCAAGGCGATCATATTAAAAGCCATTTTTCAAAGCTGAGTAAGATGTTTACGACCTGATAGACGATAGCTGGCAAACTCATTTCATCATAAATATCATAGTAGATAATATACTTCAGTATAAATGATGCATCTGCCTCTGCCAGGATCTTCAGCATGAGTAATGCTCCTCCAGTATAGACTTAAAGATAAACAAATGATGGGCTGTAATGACCCAGAGTTTGATTTTCCCTTTTATGAGCTTTTCTTCACCCTAATGACACTCAAGGTGGGAAGATGGAAGACACGACTTGGACTGAAAGCAGGGTAGAAGAAGGGCTGCTCCTTCAGCCGTGAGCAGCTGTCAGGCACTGGCCAACCAAGGAAGCAGCATTCCCATCGCTCTGAAAGAAAAGGAAAGCTTAGCAGAAAGGTGTGCAGCCAGTGAGGAATTAGGAAAGGGAGAAAGGGGTGATTCCTCAAGCATCTGTACCTAAGACATAAAAATTCAGACACACAGGACATGCCAGTCGCTGCTGAGCTCTCTCTCAGATAGAAGTTTGTTTAAAAAGGAGGGAGGTGATGAAGGAAGGCAGGAGAGGGGGAAATGAGTGATGCAGGACAATGGTTAGATTTCTAAATTTATGTATAAACATATATAATGGTTTATTCCTATTTTTAAAATATATTTCAATTTTTTGAATTTTTTGCGTTACATTTTGTAGGGACTTAAAGTTTAACATCTCAATACTTGATGAATAATACCTGTTCCATGTTAAGCCTAAGATGCTTGATATTCAGACAGATAGTGAGGTTAAGCTCAATAGCCTAGAATGTACGTTAATAACAATAAGCTCCTCCTCTGGAGGGTTAACAACCTAAGTTTGCAGACCAAAAATTAGAGAAAAAGGAGGGCCACAAGGACAGCCAACATTTTGGCCCTAGACTATCAAGGTAAATTAAGACTCAGGACATATGAGAACCTATACTGTACATGCAACTCAGTTGTGTCCCAAATTTTCTGATCAAGGAGATTATGGGGCCAAAGAGGAAAGTGAGTGAGGATATAGCGTGTGTCTAAGCAGAGTTTCTTGGAGAGAAAACATTCTCTCAGGCTTTCACAGAAAGCAAATTGGCCAAACAATGACCATGACTCATCCACATGGCTGACACAGACAAAGGATCTACAAACTTCAGTACAGGCTCTCAGGATAAATCCTAAGGGGATTTGACTGGCCTTAATTAGATACAAAAGCCATAATTCTTGTTACATAGGTCTTGCTTTATCTTGGTCTTGACCATCCAGCAGAAAAGTATTAAATCAAAGTATAAGAAATAAAACCATACTATTATACTGAGATGTAAAAGACTCAAGTCAATAACTTCTGACACTGCCAGACATATGGAAAACCCAATACTATTATGGACTACTGGACTATTTGGGAATATTTTGCTGAATTCACACACCTGTAATATTTAATTGACAAAACTAAACAAAAAAGGGGATACAAATGAATGACCATTTTGTATCTGTATATTCAGGGTTGTTAAGATAGATATACAACTACATTCTCTTAATTCAATGAATAGAGGGATCTCTTCTAAAAGTGTATGAAAATAAAATATCATGTCCACATCTTGTACAATAATTAACTACTAAGAAAACAATATGCAATATATTAATTATTGAAACTGTCCTACTAATTTGATGTGAAACTGTCTCATTGCTATTTGTTTCTCAATAAAATTATGGAAAAAAATCAGACACATACACTTCATACACATATGAGCACATGTTATACAGACAGTCTCCAAACTTCTCCAAGAAGTTTGGGCAGAATTCAGACCCAGGTTTTCACACTCTATAAGTCCACTGTGGCTCTTGCATTTGATTCTTCTTTCCTGGCTACAGGGTGTGTTAGTTTATTTTCTGCAGCCAAACCAGAGTACCTGAGACCATCTGACTTATAAAGAACAGAGGTTTATTTTGTAGACAGTTCTAGAGGATGGGGAGTCCAAGAGCATGGTGCTGACACCCACAAGAAGCCTTTGCACTGTGTCATCCCATGGTGGAAGGGAGAGAGCAAGAGAGGACTGAACTCCCTGTGGTAACCAACCTACACTTGGGGTAGCTGGTGCACCGCCATAGTGTCTTGGTTACTTTTTTCTCATTGCTGGGATAAAATACCCAACACCCAGAATTAAGGAAGGAAAGATTACACAGTTAGTGGAGGTTTCAGTCCATGTTCAGCTGGCTCCAAGGTAGAGTAGCACATGCAGAGAGCAGCAGCTCCTGGCAGCAGAAAACAGCAAAGAGCCAAGAGAGGGACAGTGCCAGCAGCTTCTAGCAAGGCTCTCTGCACTTTTCCATGCTGACTGGAAAGACCAAAGCTACTCCAAGGAAGTGGACTCTCCATCCTTCCTCAGTTCCCCTTTATGCCCTTTAAGTGCTGAGTCACTCCAGGGTGGGCCCTCTGCACCCTATGGTGTGGAATTGCTGACCCAACTTAGTTGGCTTTTAACTTCTCAAGTTGACCCAATGTAGTAACCACTACACATGGTAACCACATGAATTCATTCATAAGGGTCAAGCTGCTCATGAGGCCCCACTTCCCTTCCCATCATTGGTACACAAGGATTCAGTTTCTAACTTATGAATTTTGGGGACACATTCAAACCATAGCACTGTATTTCTTGTCTCCCCAACAATGGCTTAAACTTCAATTTGACAAATCCTTCACCTGATGAGCTTTAGTCTGCCCTCATGAACTGTTCCATCAAAATGTCTCCACTGTGACTGCTGGGCCTGCTGTTAATGTTCATGCTTGAAAACTAGATTCCATACTTAAGGCCAGGATTATGCTGAGTTAGTAGCTTCTCCTGAGGGATAGAGAAATACTTCCACATGGGAAGGTACTATATAAAAAAAAGTAACAAATCGACAAATAATAGGTTGCAGTGTAAAATAAAAGAATAACCTTTCGATTGGACACCAGGAAATCTGGACTGAAGCAGAACATTTGTCATTCTTATGCAAGTGATATTTCCTTATATCTCATAAAGGCAGTCAGTTTCCCTTACTTAAAAATGGGGGCTCCCCAACTGGGTAGGTTGTCTTAAGGATCCCATAATATTCAGTAACACTGAAAAGAATTCCAGCCTCCTTCTGGGTGGTCAGTAAATGCTTCTTTTACCCCAGCTTCTTAAATCTGGAGAGTGAGGAGCTATAAAGACCCTTGCAGTGGCCCTTTGACCCTAACAACTTTCTTCGGGAGTGGGAAAAAAGCCCACAGTCTCCTTTATCCACAGCACAGAGGGCTTCAAGACCTCCTAGGGCCCAGAGAGATCTAACACCCAGGTTTTGGAAACTTCCTTCCATCCCTAAGAAGGCAAATTGGTCAGAAAGGGGTCTCCCCTCATGAAATATTTTAAAGATCTGGCACTTGTGAGTAGAGAAGCAGCCTGCAAGGCAGCTGAGCAGTGAGTCTGGCAGGAGATTTACCCTTACAGAGAAAGAGCTGATTGTAGCAGACGCCAAGGCTGCAGAAAGTGAGGTCAGTGGCTTGAATCTGCAAAGCAAGGGCTATGGATAGAGAAAAAAAGTGTGCAGGAACATGATCACAACTGTACTTTTTCCCTCCAGCCTCCATAACAAGTGGCACAAACTGGGAGGCTTGAGACAACATATTTTCTCACAGCTCTGGAAGCTAAAAATCCCAAGCCAATGGGCCAGTGGAATAAGCACTTCCCTGGCAAGCGCAAGGCCCTGAGTTAAATCCCTGGTTCTGAAAAAAGAAAAAAAAATCCCAAGCCAAGATCCCAGCAGCTGTGCTCCCTCTGGAGGCTTTAGGAAAGAATCCTTTCAGCCACCTGCCAGGCTGTCCTCGCCTTGTGGATGCCTTATTCCAGTCTCACGTTAGTGGCCAAGCACTGCTCCTCCAGCGGGTCTGTTCTGTGTCCCTTCTTTGCTCCTCTCCAGAACACTCACAGTGAGTCCAGTGCCCATGAAGCTCTAGCATGACGACTTTTGTCAAGAGGAAGTGACCCTGTTTCCAGGCAGGACCTCCTTCCATGGCTCTAGCTAGGGCATGAACTTTGAAAGGGACACAATTCATGCTTGAACAAAGAAGAAATAAGAGGGAGGATGAGGAGGAGAAAGGGTGAGAAACTCACACAGAGAAACTAGAGGAAGAGAGAGGCCATGGGAAGGGAAAGGCAGACGCAGGCGACAGAAAAAGAAGGCAACAGGAGGTGAGTTGGGGAAGGAAGAGGAAGAGATGGAAAGCATCCAGGTGCACTGAAGAAAGCAGACACCGAGTCCCACCAACAAAGTGAGAGGTAGGCAGGAGAGTCTGTTTAAAGCATTCTCCCCAAGACATGCCCACTCTTACCCCGGCACCCAGTGAGAACCCCACTGCTATTTTCAGCACCCAAACTGCATAGTAGGCTCTGTGATAGAAATATCCTCTTTGGGGAGGATAGGCAGCCACAACAACCTGGGTCAGCCACATGGGCTCCTGGGAAGGCCTGGGGACACTCACATCCCCAGCCCCTCCATAACTCTGGCTCCAGGAGCTCCTGATTTTAAAGCTAAGAGCCTGAGTTCATTAATAAAAAATACTGTTTAAGAAGGCAGTTCCCACACAGTCTTACATTCATGCACCTCTTCCAGAGAAGACGTCCACCCAAGGAACCTCCCCTAAGGATGCACCCACCCTGTGGATCCTCCATGCAAGGCTCTCTGCAGATGGCAAGGTTCTCTCTTGGCACCTGGTCTGCGCTGCTCTCTCCTGGAAGTGACAGAGCCTGGCCGAGGGCTTGGCATTCATGTGTCCCGGGCCCACCACTAGGGGGCAGTCTGCCTCACCCTTCCCCTACCAGCTGGCAACTACTGCTAATTTTCAGATCCCATATCCTGGTCTCCTCCAACATGCTGTGGTTTTTCCCTATGAGACAAAAGTAATCACTTCAGCATCAACCAAAGGAGACACCAGGCCAAAGGAAGCCTAAATGGACAGCAGGGAAGAAGTGAGAGAGCACCCACGTGCAATGTGTGCCTTTGCACATGTGTTTGCATGCATGTACTTTAAGCACCTGCAAGGGCAGACTTTTGTGGAAAGATCAGTAGAAACAGAAGAGGAGCCCATCCGCACAGATACAGCCAGACGTCTCTACATTTTGGGGCCCTGCAACCCTCTTTTATCATTAGAAAAATCACAGAAAATCATAGTGAACAGGCAGAGTTTATAAACTAGGCCTCCCCTTACTCTTGTTTTCTTTTACCATATTAAAAATGAATGAGTTCGCCTTTAGGATAATAGTCCTGTTCCTTTTCTGTCACAGAAACCATCATCTATAATGAAGAGCCATAGCTCCAGGTCTCTCTAGGAGAGTTTTTTGTGGCAACCTGACTAGGCCACTGATGGAGCTGCAGAGGTGCAGCTGCAGAACGGAAGACAAGTGCAAGCCAGCATAGTGCTGGCCACCCCACAGCAGGATGGTTGGTGAGGCATGCATGCCCATCTTCAGGGACAAAATGGAAAGAGCAGTGGATTAGCACATCACTGCTCACATGGCCACGCAATGCACCATGTATCTGCATAGTTGCCATAGTAACTGTTATCCATTCATTCCCGATTCACTCATTGTTTTTCTTTGCCTTGCTTGTAGTTAGTTATGTTAAATACTGCAAATAGTAAGATTTTAAAAATCTAATTTTAACTCAGGATAAGAACAAGCCAGGAAGAAAAGAATTCTAGAAAAGAATTCTGAGGACTAGAAAAGATTTTAGAAAGAAATTCTGGGAGTACATTCATGCAAGCACATGTGCAAAGGCACACATTGCACGTGGGTGCTCTCTCACTTCTTCTCTGCTGTCCATTTCTAGAAAAGAAAGCTGAGGACTCAAGGCCTCAACCACAGGGATGGACTCTTCCACCTGAGGACTGGATCTTCTCACTTCTGTGGGGCTGCAGATGGCCCTCACTGGTGGACTCACAAAGCAGTATTTGGGATCTCTTCCATTTACAGTCTGTCCTTTACAAGTGTCTACTGTCCTCTGACAACCTGTGGCACTCAAGGTTGAGGGACCAAGTGAGGTCTAGAAAAGACTGGAAGTTTGGAAATTTTCAAAAGGAGGGGGCTCTTCCTGGTACTCATCACAAAGGAGACTGAGTCCCTAAGGGTTCCACATAAAAAAAGAAAGGCCACACAGCCCAAGAGCATGGACCATAGTGAAATAAACCAACTGAAGCAGACACAGATATAAGGCGTGGAGGGTGAAATCTGTGACACTGCTGTGGCCTGTGTTTTCTGACTAGAAATGACTTGATCTCAGAGGCACCTGCCCTGGGGATGCTCTGTGCAAGGCTCTCTGCAGATGGCAAGGATCCCTCTTAGCACCTGGTCTGCACTGCTCTCTCCTGGAAGAGGCAGAGCCTGGCAGAGGGCTTGGTGTGCGTGCTGCTCATCCCTGCACCCCAGAAGCACCAGGCTCCTTTGCTCCTGGCCTCTGACCACACTCTCACCTCCTCCTAGACAGCCCCTCACAGAATCTTGCTGGTTTAGCCACTGCCTCAGGGATCTGAAAATGCCCCTTCCTCCCATGGTGACTAATAGGCCTAGGGTTAGAAGCAACTTCCAGCCATCTTGCCACCTTTTCAGCTTTCCCACTACTCATGTATCCAATTGCTGATATTAAATCCCCTTAGTTGAAAAGCTTGGTTTCTGAAAAACTGAACCTTTTTAATTCATTAACATCTATTGTGCATGTGAGTGTGTGTGTGTGTATGCATGTGTGTTGAATTAGGGACTGAGCCCAAGACTTTCACACTGAGCTACAACTTCAGCCCTTTTTATTTAGTTCACTTCGAGAGTCTAGCCTATGCACAAACATGCAGTTCTCTGGCCACAGCTTCCCAGTGTCCTGGGATTCCAGCCACACTAGACTCCATATTGAAACTTGATACACTCTGTAGTTGGAGTAGGAAAAAGTCTAATGACAGAACTCCCAGGAGTGGAGACACTATGCAGCAAGTTCCAGGCCAGATTCACTCCACAGAAGCCACCCTGAGGACAGCTCAACAGCCCCTCGCTGAGCCTGGTCACTACGGCCATGGTGCCAACGCTGCCAGCATAGAACCTTATCTTGCCTCTGCCATTGAAAACTGGTTTCTAGATAAAGCCCAGATGGTTCCATCAGCTAAGTGAGTCTGTGTCATTTATCATAGCCTCATTTCAGAAGTCTGGAAACTGAGAATCTTTTATAGCAAAGGCAAGATCCATTTCTCAGTAAGATTTCAGGATCAAGACTTTTCCAAGTGTCATAAAGGAGATCAGACACAGATGAGACACAAGCGCCTGACCTCAGATGTACCCATTCTACAGATGGGTTCTCATGAAGTAATGTTTCCCCCCAAACATCTGGCCAGCACTGCTATCTCTGGAGAGACACAAGCAAGACAAGGAATAAAAGAAAAAAATGTTTGTCAGGAGAATATTGTAAGAGTTAGGGATCAAGCTGTGAGCTCAGGGTAGAAGAGAAAGTCTTAGCGTCACTGGGCAAATAGAAGCCATACATCTAGAATTCTGTGTGGGAATCTTCAGCTTGAGGGAATAACCTTTGGCCTTCCCAGGATCCTTCAAACTGCTACTGAACTACTAGATCTATTAGTATAGTCTTGTGGCACTAGCATGGCTTCTTATCCAGGGCTGAATGTCTACCTCACTTGGAGCAATTATTGGATTTTAGGTCTAATGCCTCTCAGATGGAGTAATTGAATGGTAGACTTACAAAACCCAGCTGAACTGAATCAGCGTGGTTCTGGGTGTGGAAGGCCCACCTGAGGATTGTTGGCAACAGCATAAAAAGGGAACTAGAGGGGAAGGTAGTGTGCTGGTGATGCTCCTGGAGAAGCTTGTCACACTGGTTCTCCTGATGTGAAGTAGGCTGTTATCATCATCAGAGGGGCTTGAGTCTGTGCTGCCACTGAGGATGGCTGTGGTTCTTTTGGGGGGAGCTCTGGTTCCTACCTTGAGCATCGCTTCCTGGCTCCAGTGCAGATAACTTGCTGCTAGCACACATCCTTCATCCCAGTGGCACAGACTTTCTAGCCTCTATCTGATATTTGGGCCTTCTCAGTGCAGACCCTTGATACAGACTTGTATGAGACATTGTCGTGGGCTCTAGATCTGCAGTGCGCATGTGCAGGACATTGCCATGGGCTCTAGGTCTTCAGCTGGATTCTTTGGGTCTCTAATGTGTGGGCACATCTGCACTCTTTCATATTCCTTGGGTTAATATTATTAAAAATAATCCTATAAAACATATGCCCTGAACTAAATTCTTTCCCTTGCAAATCCTGACTATAACACTTTCCACAGCCAGACAAAATACAAGAAATCCCAGGTCTATTTGTCTTTTATTTCTACTCCGAAATTCCAAATGAATTGCTAAATCTGAGCTCTTTTTAGTTCCTGGAATCCAGGCTCCTGTCTTATGCTGTTAAGCCATGTCTTGAGTTCCTTCCCTTTTTTCTGATCCTGCAGTTTGTTAAGACAAAGAATATGAATTAACATCTCCATCCGATTCTTCCAGGATTTGGATCTTACCTTACCTCACCAGATGTTGCAACAGTCCTTTGTCTGCTTCCAGATTTGGTCTTCCCCTAGTCACTCTTCTTTGTACAGTGCCAGCCTAGAATTCTACCTGTTAACTTGTTCTGCAGAGGTAGATGAATTTGGTAGAACAGTCCTGTATTTCAGAGTTAACCAGATCTGGGCTTGAATCCAAGCTCAAGAACTGTTTGTATGAGCTTGTTGGACTTCCGGACTTAAGATTTCTCACATATGCCTCAAACCTTAGTATGCAAGTAAGTACATAGGTATGTGATGTCTGCAGCATTTGTTGTATGGGCTGAGTCTCTGGCTGACATCCGTCAGAGACCCAATTCACATATTCATAGTGATTCATAGATCACGCTTTTAGAAACTGTCCCCACCCCCGGTACCCAGGTCCTGTCCACTCTTAACATGGTCCTGTCAGCACTTGCCAGGGAGATGAACCTGGGATTTAAGGAAGGATTACAGTTATGACCTCTCCCAGTCTAACTGTAAGTGTGTGCCTCAGATGCCCCTTTACCACAGATATACAGCTAGCGATGAAAGTGATGTGTAACTCGCCAGAGCTCCACCTGTATCCCTCAGATAAACCCGGGACTCAGAATCCCTGGCTCTGCCTCAGTGCAGGCTTGACTCTTGACCCATGCCCTTGGCTTTCCTGCAGCTTTATTTAGGCATGAGGCATTTGCCATTGATGGATACCACTTCCAGCTCACTGTCGAGCAGACTTGCATCCTCCCTCCATTTGCTAAAACTTGATCCAGATCCATTTAGCAGGAAAATGGTTTTCATTATGATCATTACCCTTATAAACAAGCAGCCAAAATTTATTATCTACTAGTCAATAATTGTCTTCCTCTCTAACAGCTCTTGATAACTATTTACAGGTGACTGTGACCTTCTTGTCTACTGGCTTCCCAAGGAGAGTACCGGTGCTCACACAACCTACAAAAACAGTAGTTCCCAGACCTTATGTATCTGGACTCTCTTTTCAAGTGTGCACAGAGCACTTGCAGCCAGGGAGGAAATTGGAAAGCTTGCTTTTCTGTCCGCAAGGTCAACCCACCTTTCTCCTCCTCCTCTTCCTCTCCCTCCTCCTCATCTTTCTCCTCCTTCCCCCTCATGAGCTTTTCCTGCTTGCAGCACTCAGTCTTCCCCATTAGTGCTTCCTGCCACATATGTCACGTGGTTACAGCAAACCAACTGAAAGCAGAAAGACACAGCACTGAGTGGGTCTAGGAGACAGCAATTTTATTATACTGGTGGGCCTGACTGGAATCATTCCCAAAGAGCCAGAGCCCTGTCTGGTAGGGTTTTGGGGATTTTAAAGGGAGAGCAAGTGCGAGGTTTAGTAGCAGATTCAGTGATTGTGATTGGAGGGCCAAGTGGCATCATGGGTTATCAAGGGAGTTAAAACATTTCAGGTTACATTTAAGGGCCATCAGTTACACAAGTACAGCAAAGATGGGTTATACAAAGGCAGAAGTGTTCTGTTATCAGACTTGCACTGAGCATGTGTGCTTAGTTTCAGTGGGCATCCTTGGAGGGCCTTTACTTACATTTTACTTCCCCTTCAGTATCACACAGTACTTACAAGGTCCTCTTTGGGGTGCCCTCTGTCTCTTCTGCTTGTACCCTCCTCACTTTTCTAGGATCACAGCAGACTCTCTGAGAACAAGGTCTAGGTTCTGGGCTGTCCTGGATGAATCAGAGTCAGGACTGATCAATGATCAGCTCATGGACCTGACATGGAGTATGTATGATGGGGTCCAAGGACATGGACCTGCTGCAAAGAGCAAGACCTGGAAGCCTCATCCTCCAGGTGAAATGGAGATGAGATACTAGAGGCTGCTGTGTCCCCAGCCATGACCCAGGTCACAGTCACTATAGAAGAGCCACTGGTGAGGATGGGAAGAGCACAGGTAAGGAACAACAAGTAGTAGCTGGTATTTTGGCAGGAGGGAAAAGTCACTGAAAGCTCCACCGAATGAGAGAAAAGCAAACCAACATCACCAAAATACCAAGACAGCCCTCAAGTTGGGTAGCCAGCACTGGAGAAGCTGGGATGGTGGACAGAAAACCATCAAAATTATATGGTGGAGTCATTCAGACACTGAAGAAAGATCTGTCCTCAGAGATGGAATCTGCCCAAACCCTCTGGCCCTCTGTCCAAACCCTCTGGTCCTCTGCCTCACACCCAGGATGTCACTCCAGGTTTAAGAGTCAACTGCTTCTTTCTCCTTCCCTGAGCTTTAGGCCAGAACTTCTCTTTGAATCCATCTTGTAGCTACTTGTCTACATCTATGAATTGGACAACTTGAACAGTATCTTGGTTCCAGTTATGTTCTCCACTGACCCAAGTCTTCCCAGGCAGAGGCTGCAGAAGTGAGGGCTGGCCAGCACTTTCTAAGCCACAGGACCTGGATCTGTGTCTGTGCAGTCCCATATCCAGTCCCACACATAACATAGACACAGCTCATCCAAGCCAGCGCACACCAGACAGGCATAGAGAAACCCTGCTGCACACAGCAGGCCAGCTTCTGAATCCTCCAAATTTCCCAGTTATCCTCTCTGCCGCTCTTCACTTGCCTTTTGTTTAAACATCAAGGATACATCAGTTCAAGTGTTCCCTCCTAGCCTAGACCCTTATGTGAGTTCACTTCTTCAGAAATGGGAATGGTAAAACCTGTGCATAAGAAGCCTCTGTCTATCATCTCCAGGAGCCCACCTGCAGGTTCATTGCTCCCTGGTTGAGACTAAGCACTCAACAAATACTGACCTGACTGCTTGACTTATGACCAGGACATGAAGCTGTAGGCAAGGACCCATCCTGAGAGTTGAGGACATCAGTTTAGTGTTTCTGGGAGCTGGGGACAGCACAGCTCAGCGTCTGTGAGAAGGGCTGGCCTCCTGCTCACAAGGCTAGGCCTAAACTCTCCTAAACCATGAATCACCATGTAGCTATTTCACCACCACAGTAGCCTAAGCCATGAGACATCACAGAAGATGGAAGGGAAGAGGCCTGGGCAGAACAAGGAAGCAGCAAGGACCTTTCGGCTCAGGCCAGCTCACTCAGATAAAGTTTTAGCATGTTTTTAATCACTTTCCTATGACTTATAATAGTGCCTGGTGGAAAAAGAAATAATGATTTAAGCATGAGAGTCATTTTCCAATTGATTTTCTTTCTCTTCATTTCCTTTTGACCTCAATAGAAAAGGCACGGTCTCACTATTCAGAAGAATCATAACTCAGTTCTCATTCATGGATTTTGTTTAAGAAAGCACTTAATATTTTTCTTCTTATGTCCCAGAGAACTACATTTCAGGTATTTAATCACCTTTACAGTCCCCAAATATTTGGGATTTATGGAAAGCATTTAAGCTCAGCTGAAAAAAAACAGAGTGTCCTAAATTTGGGGTGAATTTTTACTCTCATTATGGGTGTTAATTTATGATTCAACAATGATTTCAAGGCTTTACATCAAATCCTCTGAGGCTTGTATTTTCTTTTTATTCAACTTAGTTTTATTCTTAGTGTCAAATGAATCACACATTCAATCACACAGAGTACAGAGTTCTCCCTACCCCCATCCACATAACTCAGAGTCTCAGTCTAAAGAATTATGAAGCCCTTGGGGAAAAGACCATGGTAGTCCTTGTGGTATTTCATCCCTCCTCCCCAAAGAAAATGCCTGATCTTTCAAGAGTCTAATTTTAGAGGGATCAGTCTTCCCGAGAGCCAAGTTCTGAGGCCAGAGTATGTCTACCACCATGCAGAAGGTTCCTGTCCACTACAATTCCATGATAAGGTACTGCCAAGGAATGTGTGGTTTCTGGGGTAGTTGACAGATGTTCACTAAAGAAGCCTTAATTACTTGGTCTGTGTAATAGGGTTTTCAAGAAGGAACTGATGACCTGAGACATAGCTCAGTGGACTAAGCATCTGCTTAGGCAAGCACAGGGACTGGGGTCCGATCCCCGGAACCACATGGCATGTCAGACCCACCCCCAGGTATGCTGAGCCAGCCACCAAGACTAGGTATGGTGTTTGTGGCATGCTGCAAAACCAATAGATGCTGAAACCAAAGAAAGAATTTGGAGGGCTTTATTAGCTGAGCTCAGCGGCAACACTCTCCTCAGAAAACTGATAAGAGTGAAGCCCTAAGCCTAAGTGAGGCATAGTTTTTAAAACAAAAAACCATTAGGTAGGGGTAGGGGGGTTTACAGAGCTAGTCATGACCAAGGGTTAACTCTTTGTTCCCTTTGATGAGGTCACATTTTGTAAACCCTATAGGAACATGTCCTTATTTGGCTTAAGCGTTCTTTTTGTTCCAGTAGTCAGAAGGACATCTGGTGACAGTTTAACTCATTTCTCAGTGTGCTGAGAAACATTTTTTATCTGTAAATGAAGTCACATTTTGCAATTAGGCATAGGTGTGAGTTTACGAAAGAAATCAAGGTTCTATAAATAGAAGTTACAAAGCTTGTTACAAGATGGAGTTGATTAAGTCAGCTTACAATAGTGGTACATGCCTGTAATCCCAGTGCTGGGGAGGCTGAAAACAGGAGGATCATTACAAGTCTGAGCTACCTAGTGAGACCTTGTTAACAAATATATAAAAAGGAGTGGGGGAGGAGGAAGAGGAAGAAGGAGAAGGAAGAGGAAGAAGAGGCGAAAGAGAAGGGGAAGGAAAAGGAAAAGAAGGAGGAGGAGGAGAAGAAGGAGAAGGAGAAGGAGAGATATGGGGCCTCAATTTTGGCAGTCATGTCTCCTTGTCCTTAGGGACAGACAAGAAAAGTGTTTGGAAACCACTGGGCATGGAGATAGGGCTTCTGGGAAATGTTGGCTATCAAAGAAAATCACAGGATGTCCCCAACCTCCTCAAGCCTTCCCAAGGCTGTGGGCATGCTATGAGACACCCCTGCAGGTACCATCTTGAGAAACTACATACTTGTCACCCACCCTAGCTTTGAACCTTTGTCTCTGCCTTCCCTAGGTGACATCCTGCTGTCTTCACACCTTGCATCTCTCTTTCTGACCAATGCATTCAAACTGATGATTTGTTCTGATAGCTGTCAGGATTGGGGACTCAATTATTCTCCAAAATGACCTCCTCAGCCCCACAGTCCTTGCATGCAGACAATAGGGATCTCACCTTCACCAACCACCCAAGCATCCAGGATGCTCAGGGCCCTGTTTCCCTATAAAGCTGATTGGACAGCCTGTGTGGCCGACATTCCCCAAGCAAGACCATAGTGTGGCCTACACTGTGTCTCTTCCCCACATCTCTGAACTCAGTTCTCCTGCTCCTGCAGGAAGCCCCAGCTCCCTCCTCCACCTCTTCCCAGCAAAACTTGCCCTCTAAGCCAGGCCTGGTGCTAGACACCCATAATCCTAGCACACTGGGAAACTGAGGCAGGATTGAAAGTTCAAGCCCAGCCTGGCCAAAGTACCACCTTAGCAAGACTCTGTCTCAAAACAAAAAATAAAGAAAGAACCATAGATGTACAAAAGCCCTGGGTTCAACCTTCAGTATTGAAAAAAAAATTTTTTTAATTGAAAAACTGGCCTTCCAGTGGCATACTGAGTTCAGCTTAGGAGCCAAAGCACCTTCTCCATAGTGTATCACCATGAAGCTAGGAGAGGGGTGGGGGGCAGACATGCAAGACAGATGGTGAGTGGAGAGACCCACCGCCGCCATGCTCAGGCATCCAGCGCACGCCAGAAGCCAGGCAAGGAAAGAGCCATGAGAGGAAGACACTCCGCCTTTCAAATTCTGGCATTCAAAGTCACAAGAGAATAAAATTCTTTCATTTTAAGCCACCCAGTTCTCATGATCTGTCCTGGCAGCCTTAGGAGCTAACATACCTGCACCATGGGACAAAAGGGCAAAATGATATGGAAGAGCAAATCCTCAAAGAAGAAATGCAAATGGCAGTAAGAACGTAAACATTGTTCAACCTCAGCAGTAATAAAAGCAACGTGATGCAAAGCAACGCTATGCCCCTTTTACTTCTCAGATAGCAAAGATTAAAAAGAATTATAAAGCCTGGGGTTGGCATGGAGGCAGGAAAAATGCCACAATTGGGAATAAGTGGGAACAAATCTTCTAGCAAGTAATCCAGCAATAGAGATCAGAAGCTGTAAAAATCATCATATTCAAGGAAATAATTAGGTAACTGTGCAAAGATCTATATATAATACCATCTCCATCAGAGCATTTCTTACTATAGCAAAATAAGGGAAAGAAAGTTCAAACAATGGGGAATTGTTAAATAATTTATGTTATGTTCACACAGGAAAATTACTATGATGTCATTAAAAATGATGATATTAATCCTATTTATTGACCGGAGAGATGATCAGATATATAGCCAAAGGAGAAAAGTATTCAATAGACTAATATCTACATGTGTTTGGTGAGGAGAAAAACAGGGACACACATCCTATTCTTAGATCTGTTTTCTGGCTTTCTAATTCTTCAAAAATGGAAATCAGTGCTTTAAAAATGCATACCATAAGGCGATGTGATGACCTGCACTCTTCTGCTGTCAAGTCACATTCCATGATGCGGCTGGAGTAGTGGCCCTGTGGCCAGCCTTCCCATGCCCACGGGGTATCTGGCACAGGCCAACAGTCCTTGTCCTTGGCAAAACAGGCCAAGGACAAAAGCTGCCTCTCTTGTTGCTTTCCTAACCAAGCTCAGCTTTGAAACCTGGAACATAGTGTTCCTAATCTCCACACCTTGACCCCACATCAATCAGGTTTTTTCAGATCCAATTCTGGATTCCTCTGCTCCTCTTGTCACCTGCCTGGTGACTGTGCAAGTGCTCCGGCCTTCTTGCAGTCATGGGCCACATTCCTCATGACAGCATGAGCCCATAACGTCAAAGCCATCTGGCCCACATGCTCCTCCAGGACTATGCCTGCATTGCACATGTTAGATCAAACTGAATCACACAATTTCTAGAACTAAAAGGGTCTTGGCAATCAATAATCTCCAACTTTCTAATTTTATAGCTATGAGGATAAAAGGCTCAGTTAACCAGACCTGCCACTAGCCAGACCAGCTAAGAGGTCAGACTCCTGAGCTGACTCTTACAATGCATCTGTCCTGATGTATCACATGACTCTCAAATGCAACAGCAGTGCCAGGCTGGGCACAGAGCCTCTCTGCATCAGAGGAACCTTCCAGAAGCCCAGCTGAGGCATGAAGTTCCTCCCACATTTTGTCCTCAGGCCCTGTTAAGGAAAGCCAGCTCCCTAATCCACCCCCCCTAAGTCCACCCCTGCCCTTTCCAGTCACCTCACTGAGTTCCTGATCCATGTCCTCACACCTCTGACCACAGTCCTCAGCGCCCTCTACCACCCTGCATCTCAGTCTTGGCCCCAGGCAGCTGCTGGGCTCTCCTGTATGTGATCACTGCTTGTGGGTCAGGGACAGTGAGCTGTGTCCCTAAGGTCTCTTTGGGCCTCACATTCCACCTCCTAAGCCCAGGTTTAACCTAAATCCATTACTCAGATCTGGGGAAGCTCAGTCTTGCCAGGATGACAGCTCTGGGATCTCCACTTTAGCCCAAACACTGCAGCTCCTGAAGACACCCCATAGAGACCCTCTACCCTGCCTGTCTCTTGCTGTAGCAACACCTTTCCCTCCCCCAGAAGGAGAACCTGGCTCATTTCCACTCAATGGCAAGGGCTGAAGGATGGTGCTTCATTCCCTAGAGCATTCCCCCAGCCCGAGAGCCACAGGACACTGCTGCCTCTTATGCCCACTCAGACTGAGCCCATGATGCCTATGGCTAGGATAAGGCTTGAGAGCAGGACTCCAATGAGGGGTCAGCGGATGAGCCAAGTCACTGGAGAGACCCCCCAAATTGAGTTCCTGGGCCCTGGGGGGAGGTGCAGGAAGCCAGACTGGCAGAGCAGGAGCTCCCCCCTCCCAGTCCATCAGATGAATTCTGTGCTCAGCTCCTTTACAGGTTTTCAAAAATACATAACCTGCTCAGATTACATTTGAAAAATGGGTACCACTGTTAAAATCAAGGTTTATAAAATACTAAACTAGTACTAAACTAGGGTCCTGGAGGAAGCCTACTTGGTCTCAGGACTTAGGCAAAGGTTCCCTTCTCATGATTCTTATTTGGTCATTCACCAAATGTGCTGTGTCAACACCTGTGCCAGGCCATGGGTCAAGGTCAGACCACCCTGGCTTGCACAGGGGCAGAATCACCGACACCTCCATCAAAGCTGGCTCTGAAGGCTGAGAGCCCACCTTAACCTGAACCCTGCTTGTCTAAAAATCATCCCAACTGAGGACCGCACATGGCAGCAAGCATGTACTGGTGGGGTGGACAGGGCTCGGGGCACAGCTTAGCTCTGCTCCACACTGTGAGCAGCTGTCCAGGTATCTGCTTGCTTTCCTGGAGTGTGTTCCCAGGGTGGGTGTCTCTGGACAGAGAAAGCAGCAGCTGCCTCTTCCAAGGCCAGAGCTACACAGTCACAGGGCACAGCCTCAGGAGAGGGCCTTGGGCTCCACACAGGGATCCAAGAGTCATCAAAGACCCCAGAGGTCAAGTGCTGAAGACACCATCGCCAGCAAATTGGGGAGAAATGAGGCAACTGTGGGCAAGAAGGTGCAGAGTGGAAGCAGAGCAGCAGCCACTGTGAACGACACCCATCACAATGTGGGTTACAGAATGCCAAGCAGCACCCTGGCACTGCCCTCCAGAGTGACTTGAAGTCTCTTCACGCCCTCTGCTCACAGCAGCTCCCTGTAGATGAGTGATGACCACGGAAACCTCCCCAGCCACAGATACACATAGGTCCCAAAAGCTTCTCCGTTCTGCATCCATCCCTGACCCGCCTTGTCTCTAGGCTCCTCACAGAGTTGGGCAGGATGCAGGGCAGATGGCTGTGCTTCCCCACGGGGCTGGGAAACAGCTAACCTGACCTCACAGCTCAGTCACTGCCTAGTACCAAGCAGCCCCAGCTTCATCTCTTACACAGCTACTCTGTCAGCTGATATGGTGCTGTCTGAGCAGACTGGTGAGACAGGGTGGCCTGTGCCAAGGGCTAGCACACTCTGGGCCCTCACAGAGTGAGCAAAGCATTCTGCAGGTAGTGAGCTGGCTAGGGACGGGGTGGGGCTTCAGGTTCCCTGCTGTCGGGAAAAGACCTGCACAGTTCCTTGCTCCTCTCCCAGAGGTGAAGGTCCCTGAGGCCTGAGGTATGGAGGCAGGGATGGAATATCCCCCACGGCCATTTTCACCACACTTCAAGGAAGCAACAAAGGCCAGAAGGAATCTTGGGACATACCAGGATACAATCTCCCTCCTCCCCAGCCAATGCTCCTGCCTCTCTCCCAAGAGAGAGGCTGAGTCCAGGAAAAGATTTGGCTCCTAAGCTGACAGGCAGTGGTGTGGGGCTGGATTTATTGAGGAACACCTAATTAAGCTCCAGAGTATACCAGTCATCAAGGTGTTTAAATGGCAGCATGTGACTATTAGGAGCTAATTAAGTTGTTCCCCCTGCACTTTAATTAATGTCTGTCATTCAGCCACTGTCTGGCTGGGATGGGGCAAGGGAAGAGAGGACCCACTGGCCAGGCCCAGGTGGAGCAGAGCAGATGGGCAGGCATGGGCTGGGCGGGTAGCCTGGAGGCACTGTGGATTCACTTAATGAAAAGCTATTAATGCTCTGCTCCTCATCAGCCAGAGAAGCAGAAGATCCTGTGCACAAAGGCCTCAAGGACTGCCGCTCAGGACAGTCGGAAGCCCTAGCAGCGGCCTGAAAGCTTGTCCAGATGGGTCTCCCTGCCACCATCTCCCTGCCTTCTGCTCTCACTGCCCCCCTCCCCCTCCTCACTCCAGAGCCCTGTTCTCTCCAGTGTTCCATGGACACAGGCTCCCTCCTGCCTTGGGGCCTTTGCGCTAGCTGCTTGCCCCTGCCTAGAATGTCCTTCTCTCTAGATACTACATGATTCCCACCCCAGCCTTTGTTCAAGTCATTTGCCCATTAGAATTCCAGTACTTCCCTTCCCTGTCCAAAAAG
>PVKA01006112.1:0-85730 GCA_004027165.1 Ctenomys sociabilis | reverse complement strand
TCAAGCATTGGCCGTGACTCATCCACATGGATGACACAGACAAATGATCTACAGAATAACATACAGGTCTACAAGATAAACCCTGAGGGGACTTCACTGACCACATAAGAAACATAAAGTACATGTGTTGGTATATAAGTCTTGCTCTAGCTAGGTCTTAACCATCCAGCAGAAAAGTATAAAAATGAAGTATACATCACGGGGCCATAATAAGTTGAGCTGTAAATGGCTATGGTCGACAACTTCTTTGAATAACTCACTATTGTTGTGGAATGCTGGACTGTGTTGGATTGTGGTGTCGAGTTCAGGCACATAAGTTAGTTGAATGACAATGGAGTGCCCATCCTTGACAGGTGTAGACAAAGGAAGTGGTATAGAAAGAAAAAATCATGATGTGTGTGTATAGACAGTACAGTTGGGATAGATAAACGCTGTGCTTCTACATAATCCTATGAGAGGCAAGATCTGCACTAATGGTGGTTGGACAGGATATTATGTCAGCTTCTAGTACTATGGTCATCCACTAGGAAGATAATTATTGAATTTTTGATATAATTCAGGTATAAAAAATAAGTAAACAGCTACACTCTTAATTTATTGATGAGACATCTGCTATAATAATGTCTGTAAGTATAATATCATGTATGCACCTTGTACGATACCAAAACAGTATGAAAACAGTTTGCAATGTATTAATTTATCGAATCTGTCTTGTTAAGGTGTCTTAAAACTGTCTGATTGATATCTGTACTTCAATAAAATAAAAAAATAAATTAAAAAAAAAAAGGTATGAAGAGATCAGCTATTAAATGGCCAGAGGTTTTTTGTGAGGCAAAGCTGGGGGAAAGGGTTAGGGAGACCTTCTGACCATAATCATACACCAGTAATAACAGAAACAAAAAACAGTAGCAAAAAAATAGTCCCAGAGAACACATTAGAAGGCAACAATGGGCCAGGGAAATGGCTCAGTAGAATAAGCACTTCCCTGGCAAGTGCAAGGGCCTGAGTTCAATTCCTGGTTCTGCCAAAAAAAAAAGTTGACAAAATTGTTGGATATTTTGCAGGGTGTGGTGGCGCATGCCTGTAATCCCAACACTCAGGAGGCTGAGGCAGGAGGATTGTTGTGAGTTTGAGACCAGCCTGAGCTGCAAAGTGAGCTTAAGGCCAGCCTGAGCTGCATAGTGAGACTCTGTCTCAAAAAGACAAAAAAAAAAAAGAATAATCTTAAATATGACTGACTTGGGTCAAGCACTGCAGCTGAATTGGAGAAAATGTACCACCAGTGGTGTGCATGTGCACGTGTGCCTCTGTGTGTGTGCTATTCAGAACAAAACCAGTTCTGCTGGCAGAGATTGTGGGTTCACGGGGACCTTTAAGCTTTCATTAAACTGGAAAGCAATCAAGTCTTTATGTTGACAAATTATACATTTAATAGTTCCATAAATGTGGCAAAGTTCACGATGACATCTAAGGATGTTTTCACCAAATCGTAGACATAAATACGGAAATCATTGTCAAACTTGATGAAATAGACAGATGGTTTGGCTTCTACTTGATGAATGACCATGCCAGTCCTTTTTGAGCTATCTTCTTTGGCATATTCCACTTGCTTGCCTACCAGGCTGTCCACAACTTCTCCTGGTTCCCTTTCTGCTGGACGGGAATCATTAGAATTGGGCATTATGTGAAGGCCACCCTCTTTATAGTCACCTAAGAGCTGACATATGTACAAGACAGGGTCTTTCTCAGAAGTGATGTGAAACCATGTGTTCGTGACACGTGCCCGTGCTAAGACCATGTCCCCCCATTCATCTTGAGCGCCATCCTCTGTCTCGAACGTATGTTCCACTGCTTTCCTGATCGTTGTGTCTGCTAAGTGTGCATCGCTGATCCGAGATGTTGCAACTCTATCAGGGAGGACTTCGAGTGCAGAAACTCTTTCATCTTCATTAAGTTCTAGTCCATACACACAGTCAAATCTATCGTACTTTATAAGATACAAAGAGGGATTTACGGGTACCTGGTCCAGGACAGTCCCCTTCCACTGGGTGACAGGGCCGTTGCCCTCTCTCCACCCATGCTGGATCCTGCAGCCTACGATGTTCTGCCGGGGTTGGGACACAGGCTTGCTTGGCCCCGCCCTGCTCCGATGTTTTCCCCATCAATGGTGCTCACAGGTGAGGCCACTGTCCAGCAACAAATATGTAACATGGTTCATTAGCAACAGGAGCTTGCTGGGTACCTGGATTGTGGGATGTCCTCTTCTTCATCATGTTTGCAGACACTCCAGCATGGCCTGCATCAGCTCTGGACCGCTGGCTGGGTGACTTCCGAAATGGGGTCTTCATTCATCTGCATTTACATGAGTAGCAGAGCTGCTGGACTAGGGTGAAAATTCAGTATTCTCCAATTTGACACTTTCCACAAAACGTCAGTGTTCTTGTTAATCCACCATCCAAGTTTCTCTTTTATAAGCTCAGCAAAACCATGTGGAATCACAAGCACTAGTTACGGGAGGTTTCAGTCCATACTCAGCTGGCTCCAAGGCAGATTGGCACAGGGCAGAGAGTGTCCACGCGTGGCAGCAGCAGAGAGCCAGAGCAAACTGGAGGCCTCACAGCGACAAGGGCAACAGAGAGCTCTTTCTTTTTCTTAATGTATTTAGTACAGGGTCTGCAGGGTCTCACTACACAGATCAGACTCATAGCGATCCTCCTGCTTTCAGCCTCCCCAGCACTGGGATTACAGGCCCACACCACCACACCCAATCTCAATCTCAATCTCAGTGGGCCTGGGGGTGCGGCTGGCACGGCACACCAGTGATCGGACGCGGTCCTATTTCAATTGTATTAAATTTTATTTTCCTTATAATATAGATGGATTGAAGATTTCTAAATGTGTTTTCTACCGCACTTGAATTTTTCCTGTACACTTTGATTACTTGTTACTTAATAGATGTACTCTATTTGCATTGAAAAGTTTTCTACAGTTGAATGACCCTTTTGGTCCTGAAATACGCGCCTCCGGATCACCTTAGTTGTAACTCGTTTTCTGACACACTTTGTGCTCAGTCGGCTGGCGTTTATTTTCCAGCGAGAGCTTGTCATTTACTTTTCCTGGGTTATCTGTAGCTCATTTCAAGGTGCTCGCCTCTCCCAGTGCATTCGTTGATAGCTCCCTGGCCTGATGCAGTCATAGGCAGGGCTTTCCAGAGAGGGCTGGAGCCAGCTTAGCTGGAGCTAAATTACCATTAGTAACTTTTTTTCTTTTCTTTTTGAGACAAGGTCTCACTGTGCAGTTCAGGCTGGCCTTAAGCTCATTTTGTAGCTCAGGCTGGTCTCAAACTCACAACAATCCTCCTGCCTCAGCCTCCCAAATGCTGGGATTACAGGCCTGCGCCACCACGCCTGGCTTTTATTCCTTAGTAACTTAGTAATGGTTTGGCACAGTTCTGGGTGAAAGCAATGGGCGTGAGTGCTACCCGCCCCACAAAACCAGTAGCCTGGATAAAATACAAAGGAATTTTTTTTTTTTTCTGGACTGGGGATCAAACTCAGGACCTTGCACTTGCCAGGCAGGCACTTATGCCCTGAGCCATATCCCCTGGATAAAACACAAGGGCCAGAAAGAGGGCTGTGGCTCTCACTCGCTGCCTGCTGCTTCCCCACTCCACTGGGTTTTGCCTCCTGCCGGCCATGACCTCTTTCTCCTCGATGACCCTCTGCTGTGCCGCCCTGCCTCGGCCCTGGTCCATGGACTGAACTTCTACTGACCATGAGCCAGAAGAACCTGTCCTACTCTCGCTTCGGGTGTTCAGTATTTTGTCCCAGCAACAAGAGGAGTAACTAAGAAAACAGCTTTTGCTTCCTTTCTATTTTGTATAAAATTCTGCGTGAATACAAGTCAAGCATTTGATTATTTTTTTTTTTTGTCTTTTTGAGACAGGGTCTCACTATGCAGTTCAGGCTGACCTTAAGCTCACTTTGTAGCTCAGGCTAGTCTCGAACTCACAACAATCCTCCTGCCTCAGCCTCCCGAGTGCTGGGATTACAGGCCTGTGCCACCACGCCCAGCTCTAGGTCCTCCATCTTCTGAGAGGGATAGAGCTCTCCCACTACAGTTGTAAGCTACTTACTTCTTGCACATCCAATAACGTTGCTTGACCTACTTTTGGTTGTTGTTTTGTTTTTTGTGTTTTGAGACAGTGTCTCACTGTAGCCCAGGCTAGCCTCAAATTCACAGTAATCCTCCTGCCTCAGCCTCCCGAGTGCTGGGATCACGGGTGTGCACCACCACGCCCAGCTACAAGTTTCTCTTATAAGCAACTATTGTTGAGATTTGTGGAAGCTCAAGTCTCTGAGAGGCTCTGCCCTTATCTGATGAGTTTAACTGACTTATATTTATCTTGGGGCTTATTTCTGCCTTCTTCCTTCACTGTTTCCACGTATTGAGCTTTTTTTTTTTTTTTTTTTGGTGGAACTGGGGATTGAACTCAGGCCCTTGCGCTTGCCAGGGAAGCGCTTATTTCACTGAGCCATTTCCCTGGCCCCACGTATTGAGCTTTATTAGTTTTTAAAATCATTTCCCTACTTTCTCCTGGATGGCCTCACTTTGCTAACTTAAAGAGTACACACCTCTTTAGTCACCTGAAGCCCCACAGCCATCCTGAGTGTCTCCAAAGACTGGCGAAGCTGAGCAGTATCTGCACACCTCCTCTCACAAGGCAAGGACTCAGCCAGCCCGGTCTCTTCAAACATCCCTCTCCGTCTTCTCCCACACGCAGACATCCTAATCCCCCGACGTTAGCACCTCTGCTTTTCTCCTTCATACTTTCCCCTTGTCTTGAATCTTCCCACCCTTTTCCAAAAGCTCTCTGCAAGATTCCTCAACTTCTGTCCTGCTCACTCTTCAGCCACACCCACCTTTTATTTGTCACCTATCCCAAGGTCAAGAATATTGTTTAATACCAGTGCTACCACTTAGATCTTTTTGATGACTTCCCTGGCAAGCGCAAGGGCCTGAGTTCAATCCCTGGTTCCACAATAAATAAATAAATAAATAAATAAATAAATAAATAAATAAATAAAATAAGGCAAGCCACCGAGATGTACTCCTTGGTCTGGAGCTCAAGCTGGGCAGGCTAGGGAAGGCCTCCGACAGGCTGCCACCTGTTTCCCTCAAGCCCTTGCCTTCTCTGAGCTTCATGGTCCCCACAGCCTGGGCCACTACATCCCTGATGGCCTTGGCACCCCTGACTCCAAGGGTCAGCAGCAGAAGTTAAAGGTCTGCTCCGCTGTCTACCCCAGGGTGGGGCTGCTCTCCACACTCATCACTCAACAGCCCCACGCGGCCTCAGGTGCCTGGATTTTGCAGGTTCCATTCTCTCTCCTTCTAGATCCCCATGTTTCACTGACTTTCTATAGCTCCTCCCACATTAATGACCTGAGCCCGCCTCCTCTCGACCCAGCTTTGAGCCTGGGCTATGAGCAGTCCTCTGCTGCCATCCTCCAAACAGTGCTTGCGTCCTGTCTCCAATACTTGGTTCATTACTGAGACAAAATACCTGATACCCAAAGTTAAAGGGAGGAAAGGTCTAATTAGGTCACAGTTTGTGGCAGTTTCAGTCCATAATCAGCTGGCTCCAAGGGAGGGTGGCTCAAGCAGGTAGAAGGCAGCAAAAGCAGCAAGAGGAGAGAAAGCCTCTTCCTGTCCCTCCTGCTGCGTGGAGGCTACCTGACCTAGCGCGGGTGTAGCACTCACGCCCTTAATCCCAGCACTGGACCAGAAGAATCACAAACTCTAGATTCACCTCCGACTCCTCCCCCCACAAGTGTGTGAGGCTCTGAGAGGTGCGCACACCTAGGCACGAATCCGAACAAGTCCCAGCCCTGATTCAGAAGATGCTCCAGGAATTCTCCCGCCCCCCCACCGGATCCTTGTCCGGGGGAAGCCCCTGTCTTACCTGTGTTCTGATCCATTGAAGGAAAGGCCAGGGGTGCCCCTGGGGGAGGTGGCCAGAGCTGGAAGGACACAGAAGAGAGAGTTTGCTCAGTGTCAGAACAGAGTGTGAGCCCTGGTTCCCACAACCACAAGAGGAAGCGAAGAGAGGAGAGAACCAGTTCTTCTAGGCCTCGGACCAAGGTGAGAGTAACTGGGCCTAAGCCTTCTTTCTTTCGTTCATTTTCTTTCTTTCCTTCCTTCTTTCTTCTTTTCATCTTTTGAGCCAGTACTTAAAAATTATACATATTTATGGGGCACATAGAAGGTTTTAATACATGTATAAATTGTATAATATTCAAAATATTAAAAAATAGTTTAACTTATGATATGAACAAGGAAGCTAGCTAGAGAAGGGCCTGAGAAAGAATTGGGTGATCGGCCTTGGTTTATTGAAAGGAACAGTCCATGCTTAATTGTTTGGCCAATTTTGCATGCCTGTATCTGGTAATCTGAACAACTATTTTGAATATAACAACTATTGTTGATTTCCTGTCATCTTATTTTGAAATTCTGTATCATTTTTTCTAATTTTTTATTATCTTTAAACAGAAAAGATGGCACACACAAAAAGAATTTTTTAAAAAAATAGGCAATGCTCAGGCTAGGGAGTCTAAGAACCTTTCTCTGGCAAGCACAAGGATCCGGGTTCAATCCCTGGTACCAGATGCTGTGCTGGCCCAGGAATCCAGGCACACTGTGCAGACCACAAAACCTGGGTGTGGTGACATACACCTGTAATCCCAGTGCTGGGGAGGCTGAGACAGGAGGATCACTAGAAGTCTGAGCTGTAGTGAGACCCTATACCAAATAAATAAATCAATAAAATTTTTAAATAGACAACAATCTAGGACTTTGGACCAAGAATAAATTTCTTCCCTAAGAAAAGGAGTTGCAGCGCCTCCCTACTAAGTTCCTGAGTTTCCAGGAATTTAAATGCAGAATAACAAGTTTTTCTCTAAAGCCACAGTTTCCTTTAAACCCTACAGGCTGAGGAATTGGGTCAGAGAGCTTGAGCTCCAATTGGCCATTTGAGCCCATGGTGAGAGGAAGCCGCTAAACAGGCCACTAAACAACCGCAGATTCCTGTGCTCTGCTTATGTGTAAATAGCTCTGAATCTTTGAGGGTCCCCATCGCCACCCACTCCGGACCCCTGCTGGAAATCATGGTGCCATTCTGCTTCTTACTGGTATTTCCTAGAAAACTCCTGTCTGCCTCCTTTTGTTGCAAGGCTTCATCTACACTGTGAGCCTGTGAGCTCAGCTTTGTACTAACTTACCTGCTTCACCTTTTGAAGACCATCGAGATAAGAGATTAATTTGAGGTAAGCCCCCAAAGCGGGGCTTTAGGGTTTCTTGCTCATTGGAATCCTGTTTAGGAGGCCGAGAGCTGCACTCGCACAGCAACGTGTCCAGCTTCCGGATGACGCCAGAGAGCAGTCCATCTCCCCAGGCCCAGAATATCACCCTAAGTAGGCTTCCTGGTCTTTCCTCTGGCACTGAGGACCCCTAGGCTGCCTGGCCATCCCTCTCTCCTCCCCCACCCGGGACCCCAGATCTACCTGTGGCTGTGGAGGCCCAGGCAGTGGTCCACGTGTGGGTGGTGGATGGGGCTGAGGAGAGAAGAGAGGTGATGTCAGTGCAGGCCTCGGAAGGAGAAACATCTGTCCCCAAAGCTGAAGGGCCTGGGGGCCAGAGCTGGTCACTCAGAGACCTGGGCCTCAGGTCTGCAAGCTGGAGCTGTGGGTTTCCCAGAGCACGAAATATAGTTGCAACAAGACTCCTGTCCCCAAGCCTTGGCTATGTACCCCCCATTCCAAAGCTGGGGCCAGGACTGTCAGGGGAGCAGAAGGGAGACCTGCTCTCTGAGACAGGCCTTCTCTCTGATAAAGCAGAAGTCTTGCGGGGTGGAGGTGCTGGGACCATTAGCCAGGGGGCAGTGAGCCCTGCTGCGTCCCTCTGGTGAGGAGCATTTCATCAAGAAAGTCTCACCTGGGGACACCAGCAGGGTGATCTTCCTGAGGATGAAGATCGTGTTTTCATAAGCGTTGTAGTTTCCGCACCAGTAGGTTCCGGAGTCATCCTCCCTTAGGTCCGTGGTGTTGATAACGAAGAAGCCAGCCTGGGGGTCATCCCAGATGGTGTGCCGTGGCTCCCCCTCTGCCTTCCGGCGCTGGGAGGTGGTGACCAGCATGGTACACCTATTCACAGATGTCTGGCGACACCAGCTCTTTCTCACGTAGCTTCCTGTCTGGGGTGTGTACTGGCAGCACAAAGACAGGGTCTGCCCGACCGCCGCCTGCAGCTCCTCGGGCTCCACTGCCAGCACTCCAGATCCTGGGGAGCAAGGCCCTCAGTCACAGCCCTGCCCGGCCACTGCTCCCAGCACTGGGGAAGGTGGAGAGGGAACCACTTCTGGTGCCCACCCCAGATGAGGCCCCCAAGGTCAGCCCTGCGGGCATCGCTGCTCCCCCGCCCCACCCTCATCCTAGCCCCCTCTGTCTCACCTGAGGCCAGGAGCATCAGAAGCACAGGGGACAGCAGCAGGTAGAGGCGCCTCCAAGCCATGACACCTCGAGTGGTTTCTGCCAGCAAGGGAGACAAGCAAAGGGAAGTCCTCTGGGCAGGGGGAACCAGAAGCGGGGCCCATTCTTCCGGCTGCCAGTGTCACGGGCTAGCAGAATCCAGAAAGGTCAGTACTGTGCATTGATTGGGGAAGTGGTTGGCCTGGAAAGGTGGGCCCCTCAGGCACGGCGCAGAAGTGGCAGCAGCAGGGTCTCTGCCCAGGCCTCGAGTCCTCAGCCCTGCCGCCCAGCTCCCCTCGGCCTGACTTCTGCCTGTCTCTGCCTCCGCACAGCTGATGGGGCTGGGGCCAGAGAATGAGCAAGAAGCCGGAGTGAACTGCGGGACTGCACCTGTTTTCTCTCTGTCTGTGCTCTCTATGGGGAGCCAGGGGCCCTTGGAGACGCAGCCAGTCTTCGTCATGGTCCCTAGCCCAAGGCGGGGTCCTTCCTGGGCACAGTGCAGCATGATGCATTTTCACCCTGGGACGTCCTGTGGGGGGTAAACTCCAATGGCAGAAGCGGAGGACGATTCTTGCAGAAAGCGGGAGTGTAAGAGCTGGGACGGAAGCTTGGTGAACAAGGATTAATAGCAGGGAAATGGGAGGGGACAGATAAGCCAGAGCCCAGAAAGAAAACAGACCAGGTCTCCAGACCAGGTCTGTTGGACGAATACAGAAATGAGTGAAAGATGAAAATCCCAGCCCTGTCACAATGTGTGTGTGTGTGTGCATGCAAAGATGTGAAGGGAGCCAGGTGTAGCAGCACACGCCTATAGTCCCAGCACTTGGGAGGCCGAGGCAGGAGGATTTCCACGAGTTCAAGACCAGCTACACATGGGGTCCCTATCTTAAAAAACAAATGTAAAGGAGAGAAAGGGGTGAAGCTGGAACAATCCAGGGACAGAGTGGTCTTTTCTGTCCAAAAACATATTCACAAGTCCGTATGGACATCAACAAATGATCAAGCGAACACAGGACTGAGGCAGAAGGAGAACTCTCCCCTGCAGAAGGCGTCTGCCACAGCCCAGTGCTGGTGTTTTCTGGAACCACTCCTAGGGCCTTAGTTGCAAGGGCTCCACACTCATGAGCAGGACCAGTGTCACTGGAAGGAGTGATCTTGTCCCTCTGCCTCGGAGGAGCAGTGCTCTCCCTTCCCATGGGAGACTCAGGGAAGAGCGGCTGCTGCTGCGGTGTGCCTGCTTGTCCCTGCGTCAGGGGTCCCTGTGGCACGCCGCCCGTGGCCGGGCCGTGTCTGTGGCCTGTTGGGAGCCGGGCCCCACGGGCAGCAGGAGAGGGCAGCTTCCTCCATGCTTGCAGCTCCCATCACTGGCCTCGTCCCTGGTCAGATCAGGTCAGATCCTCAAGGCATCGGGTTCTCAGAGGAGGAGCCCAGGCCTCCTGAGAGCTGTGTGTGGGAGGGGTCAAGGCTGTGCGCTTCTTTGGACAATCCAGAAACTTTCGTATCCTCGCCCCCAGCTCCACGCATATGTGGAAAAATTGTCTTCCAGGAAACCAGTCCCCGCCTGGTGCCATAAAGGTTGGTGACCGCTGCCCCAAAGGGGTGGCAGTGCGGGGTGGTGGGGTGGAGCCTAGAGAGAGAGATGGGAGCTGAGGCCTGCCCGGCGGGACCCTGAGGCCAGCCCGCCAGGTCCTCCTGAGAGGTTCTTGATAGGTTGTAGCCCTAGTATGAATGGCTGAATTGTTATGCTGCTCATCCAACATGAAGCCCTGGAAACAACAGCTTGCCTTCCCAGAGACCACCTCCCCTCTTCTTCTCCAGCTCAGCCCAGGGTGCAGTTTCCTTTCACCTTTCCCGCCCACCGCCTCAGGGAAGGCCCCAGTCAGCTCCTCGGGTGTATCTAAACCTCCCCCTCAAGCCCCACCCCTGGCAAAAGCCTCAGCCTCCCTCTGTTCCAGTCCAGAGAATTCCTTATCTTCCCAAATTCTCTGTGTCCTCCAAGATAATGAAGCCCCTTTCCCTTTTTCCTTCTGTTTCTCTGCTGCAACACCATCAAAACCTATCATTGATGGGTGCTGTCACCTGGACCGGTGAGTAGTGTACCCCCCCCCCCCGGGGCGTCCCCTGCCCTGGCGTTGAGCTCCCTCACTGAACTGCCTTCTTCCTCTGCCGCCTGCCGATGCTCGCTTGTATCCAACACCCGCCAATTTTAATCCACACAGGTGAGCTCCAAAATTCGTCTAGGGGAATCCCACCTCATATTTTCCTCTGGTCTCGAAAATCGTGAGCTCACCTCGGGATCCCCACTCGTCTTCCTCGGCCATCTGGCCCTCGGCTCCCCACTTTCTCTAGTGATGACTGATAAAATGAGGGTCAGTACTCTTTCTCTCTCACTCACTCCAGTCACCTTTTAATTCGGTCACCCTGGGAAATACTCGTTCCCAGCCCCCAAAAGGCACCCCACTGGGCTGCCTGGTCCATAATCTGCTCCTATTAGGTCTGAGAAGCCCACCACGTGAAGAAAGACTCCAAGAGATGTCCTCTCATGCAAAAGCAAGGGGATTTTATTTTAGAAGCTGTGCCGGCACAGGGTCACCAGGCAACTGGGCCATGGTGACCCCGAGGCCGGGATTGTTCAGGGTTATATAGTATCTTTAGTGGGCTAAGCAGCAAGCAGAGTTACAGAAGCCAATTGCGTAGGTTAGTGGGGCTGACATTTGAGGGGATAGATCAGTTTAAGTTTAACCTTTACAAAGGTTGGCTCGCTCTGTGAAGGGGGCTATTACCTCATTTTGTGGCTCTTTCTTGGAATAGGTGCGGGGCTAAAAGGAGGAAGTTTGTTCAAGTTCTGAGAAGGAATGCTGTTTTCTCGAAAGCATTTCACTCCATGTCCCATGTTAATTGACTCAGTGATGGGGGGGTTATTTTTGGGTCCTAACATTCCCCCCTTTTGGTTTTTCCCATTTTTAATCTTAAAAATGAGTCTGGGCTTTCTGATCTGGTAGAAGCTGGTATTGTTGTCTGATTATCATGAGCTTGATGGAGGATAGTTGTTCTCGGCCATATGTTATAAGCTTATTGAAGAGGCATGGTCCTATAGTGAGAGCTAATAAAAGAATCAGGAGTGGCCCAGCTAGAGCTGAGAGGAGTGTAGTCAACCAAGGGGAATGATTAAACCAGGACTCAAAGAGCCCTTGTTGTTGTTGTTTCTCTTTCTCTCGCTGTTGTAATCTGTCTCTTAGCTTGGACATAGAATCTTTAACTACCCCTGAATGGTCAGCATAAAAACAACATTGTTTTTTTTTAAGGCTGCGCAAAGACCCCCCTCCTTGAGAAAGAGAAGGTCTAGCCCCCTCCTGTTTTGGAGGACTACCTCAGACAGGGAATGAGGAAAGTTTGTAAGGCTGAAATGGAGGTTTCTATGGCTTTTAGGTCAGTATCTATAGCTTGTTGTAGTTTGGATGAGATATGTGTGCCCTGGACCAGGGCTGCAGTCCCTGTAGCTGCCCCTGCGGTAGCTAGAGCCCCCATAATTACCGCCAATGTGAGGGTGACCGGCTCTCTCTTGGTGCAAGCGAGCCCAAACCTTAGGTTGTCTAATTTTTTGGAAGTGTGGAAATATATTCTGGGGAAGACCCTGACCATGACACAGTAGTCATGGGTGGCATTGAAAACATTGGTGGAGAGGCATGGGGTTAACCCAGTATTGCAGGCCCACCGAGTGTCATTGTGGGGGATCAGGTATTTTCCTGAGAGTAGAGCGGGGGTGTCACGGGCTAGGCAGAGGTGAGAGAGAGACCTAGGGATGTTTCCTATGCAGAGCCCTTCGCCAGTGACCTGGGAGAGCGTAAGGCAGTGTTGGGTTTCCCAGGTACAGGGTGAAGAGGAGGTTGAGGTAGAGAAAGTGCCATTGTGAGCTACACCTTCATAGTACGGCGGAGAGGCAGACAAGCAGAGCCAACAAGACCGGGTGAGATTAGGGTTTGAGGCATTTAGGGTCGAGTAGGATCAGCAACCCTACGAACGCACACCTTGAGAGGGTCATCAGTCTTTTCCAAGATCCATTCATGGTCGGACGGTAGGGAAGCAGGCTTGAGATGAGATGCATGGATCCAAGAGGCGATGCTTGACGGCTGTCGGTGTGGTCAGCAGTACCTGGTAGGGTCCCTTCCAGCGGGGCTGCAGAGTCTCCGCCTGAAGGCGCCTGACGTAGAAGTAATCCCCCACTTGTGAGGTGTGGGTCCGTCTCCCGGGAGGTAGGCTGTCGAGAGCTGATGCCAGAGGACCTTCTGGATTTGATCTAGGGCTATGAGCCTGTCAGCCAAGGGGGTAGGGAGAGTGTGAGAGTCAGTGAGAACGGGGTCTAAGTCTTAGGAGGGGAGGGGACCCAAAGAGGATATTGAAGGGCATGAGGTTAGGAGACTTTGGAGAAGGAGTATTTTTAGCCCTGAACAGAGCATAAGGTAGGAGCATAATCCAATCTTTAAGGCCAGTCTCATAGGTCAATTTAGTTAGGGTCTCCTTAATGGTTCTATTTATTTTTTCTACCTGTCCTGAGCTCTGGGGTCTATAGGCACAATGTAATTTCCAATCAATCCCCAGTATCTTAGTTATCCCTTGACTTACCTGGGCCACAAAGGAAGGCCCATTGTCTGATCCTATCACCTTAGGTAACCCAAATCGTGGAAAGATTTCCTCGAAGAGCTTTTTTATCACCACTTGAGCAGTTTCCTTTTTAGTTGGGAAGGCCTCAACCCATCCCGAAAAGGTATCTACAAACACTAGTAGGTCCCTGAATTTTCCTTTGGTGGGCTTTACCTCGGTGAAGTCTATCTCCCAGTGTAGTCCTGGACGTGCTCCCCAGAGCCGGTGCCCAGGAGCTATCCCGGAGGGGTAGGCATTTACCATCTGGCATGCTTTACATGCCTGGACAACCTCTTGGGCCAGCCGGTGGACCCGGCTCTTAGAAAGCTCACTCGTTCCTTGGTGTTGAGCTATCAGCTCTGTCTTTTGTGCTGAGGTTCCCTCGGGAAGGCTGGAAGCCCAAATAACTTGTTGCCCATCCACCGCCGCCGCTCTCGCATGCCGCTTACCGTTGACCAGGAAGCTGTTCCCATCTGTGAACCAAGTTACCTCTGTGTTATGAAGGGGGAAATCCTGGAGGTCGCGGCGAATCCCGGTTTTTTCCGCGAGGATGTCTTGGCAGACATGGAGGACCGGACCGGAGGTTTCATCCGGCAACAGAGTGGCAGGGTTCAAGGAGGCGGGTGCCCCAAAGGATACACGCTCGGTATTCAGCAACAGGCTTTGGTAGTGGGTGATTCGAGCATTGGAAAGCCAGCGGTCAGGTGGCTGGCGGATTATGTTCTCTAGGGCATGGTGGGCTATGATAGTCAGTTTTTGCCCAAAAGTTAATTTATCAGTGTCCTTGACCAAAACAGCAGCTGCAGCGATAGCCTTTAGGTTCACGATTACAGGGGGCTGATGTTTTGCTAACCCCAGTCCCGCAGTTTCTGCCCAGGAGTCGGGGAACTCAGTGAGCCAGGTCTTAGGCAGAGGGACGCTAGGCAGGGTGTCGTGGAGGCGATATTTATCCTCCACAGCAAGGGTCAGGGTAGTCACTCCTGATGGGTCCACTTGTGGATTGAGAAATGAAACCTGGGGTCCCCGGGAATCAAAGGTTATAGATGCCCCCAGCTTAGTCAGTAAATCTCGCCCTAGCAGTGGCGCCGGGCACTCTGGAATCACCAGAAATTGATGTTGTACATGTCCCTTGCCCAAGTCCATAGTCCGCTTGGTGGTCCAGGCTCGATACCGAGAGCCGTTTGCCCCTTGGACCAACGAGTGTTTGGAAGAAAGGGGGCCCATGGGGTTTTTCAGGACCGAAAAGACTGCCCCCGTATCCACTTCGAAGTCAACTGGCGTCCCTTCCACACAAAAGGTTACCCTGAGCTCAAGGAGGGGTTCTGAGCCCCATCCCCCCTAGTCGTCTTTTTCTAGGGCAAAAACCCGGGGATGGGGGTCTCTTGATCCCCCTGTTGCTCCCAGTTGTCTCTTTCTTTCCTCCTTTCTCTTGAGTACCTCACAGTCTTTGATGTGATGTCCGATTTCCTTACAATAGGCACACTGGTTAGGTAGGAGTGTCCCCCTGCGGGTCCCAGAACTCTTTTGCCCCTGTGGCACTATAGCCCCAAGATCTTAGTCAATTTTTTAACTCGTCGTCTTTTCCTCTCACTTTTCTTGAGCCTTTCCTTTTCCTTTCACTCTCTTTCTTTTTCCCTTTTTTTTTCCTCTCTCTCTTTTTTCTTTCTAATCTCCTTTTCTTTTTCTGTCTCCCTCTTATAAAACACTTTCTCTGTTTCCTTCATCAAGTCTCGGAGGGTCAGGGTCTGTAGCCCATCCAACCGCTGTAATTTCTTTCAGATATCAGGTGCGGACCGGGCAATGAAAGTCATGGCTACCATCCCCTGGATCCCTTCCTCCTGAGGGTTATAGGGCGTATATCTCCTATAAGTCTCCATTATTTTCTCTAAGAAGGCCGATGGTGATTTCTCGGCTCCCTGCCACATTGGTGGGGTGCCTGGAGGCTGCCCGGAGACCCGCCATTAGAGTCTGGCTCCCTACCTTGTGGTTGGTCGGGATCCCAGTCAGGCCTGCGAAGTGGGAAGAAATCATCAACTAGATTCTGGAGCTGGGTGGGTCGGCCATCCGGCCCTGGAACCAGTCTGCGGGCTTCTGTGAGAATGCGCTCTCGCTCCTCGGTTGTGAAAAGGGTCCCCAGGAGCTGCTGGCGGTCATCCCAGGTCGGCTGATGCGAAAACACGAGTGAGTCCATAAGACCGGTGAGTTCAGTTGGGTCCTCCGAGAAGGGGGGTCGTTGTTTTTCCAGTTATACAGGTCTGAAGTGCAGAAGGGCCAGTACTGGAGGTGGACATCTCCCCTCCAGCCCCGTTGTTGATCTTGGGCCCGAAAGGGCGGAGGGGCAGAGTGACCGCAACCTCAGGGTGCCCCTGCTGGCGGCGGCCCAATGCCGCCCGGGTGTGTTGGGCCGGCCCGTCTTCGTCCTCCCCGAATCTGGGTCGGACGGGGGAGGACTGGGGGCCGAGGGAGCAGGGTCCGGAGGGGGAGCCGGAGCAAGAGGGGGGATGGTAAGAGGGAGGGGGAGCTAGGTCCAGGCCGAGAAGGTCCTGGGACTCAGGTAGGACCGGCGGCCTGATGGACGGAGGAAGAGGCTTGGCGGGAAGGGCCTTGAGGGGAGGGGAGGGAGGCAAGCAAGGCTTAACCTGGGGGGGTCTCACTGAGGTCTTGCCCAGCCAGGATGTAAGGCACCTGGTCCGGATGGCTGCAACGTCCGGGTTGAAGAATCTGTGCTTTTACTGCCAGTATGAGGGGGAGATGGAAGGAACCCTCAGGCGGCCAGCGAGTCTGTAAAAGAGGCCACTCGGAGCGGCGCAAAGTTGTCCATTTACTCCTTCTGACAAGCAGGGAGAGATTATGAGCCGCGGAGCGGACCTCCGGCCAGTGAGCAAGGGTGAGGTCGAGGGGTCCGGAGGCGGTTTGGCCCCTGATTAAGCCTGAAAAGCAAAGTAGGTTAGCGCTTGTGCGGGGGTCTGCCGGACAGGAGGCGGAGAGAGAAGGAGTAAATTTCAAAGAGACAGGGGAGAAATGGCTCCAATGAAACGAACCGACAAAGTCGGACGAATGTTCCCGGAGAGGGAACCCAAAAGAACCTAACGTCCGTGGACAACTAATTGGGATCCCGAGAGGGAGGTCCCATGAGCGGGTTCGAGAGGGAACCCCAAACTAGGAGGTCCCGGGCCTCAACGAACGGAGCCAGAGAAAGCGAAAGAGAAACTAAGAGAACGGCCGTACCTACCCCGAGAGACAGCTGTTGGAGTCATTCGTTGCAAGGGCGATCCCGGACAAGCCCCCAAATGTTAGGTCTGAGAAGCCCACTGCGTGAAGAAAGACTCCAAGAGATGTCCTCTCATGCAAAAGCAAGGAGATTTTATTTTAGAAGCTGTGCTGGCACAGGGTCACCAGGCAACTGGGCCATGGTGACCCCGAGGCCGGGATTGTTCAGGGTTATATAGTATTTTTAGTGGGCTAAGCAGCAAGCAGAGTTACAGAAGCCAATCGCGTAGGTTAGTGGGGCTGACATTTGAGGGGATAGGTCAGTTTAAGTTTAACCTTTACAAAGGTTGGCTCGCTCCGTGAAGGGGGCTATTACCTCATTTTGTGACTTTCTTGGAATAGGTGCAGGGAGGAAGTTTGTTCAAGTTCTGAGAAGGAATGCTGTTTTCTCGAAAGCGTTTCACTCCATGTCCCATGTTAATTGACTCAGTGATGGGGGGGTTATTTTTGGGTCCTAACACTCCCTCAGCCTGGGGGGGGGGGCATAATACCTAAGCAATTAATCTACTGTCAAGACAGCTTGGCCATCATAGAAGCTAGATCGTAAAACCCAGTGGCCTATACAGAAAAATTTCTGATCCATTAATTCTCCAAAGTTAAAAACTTCTGTCACCACCCCGACAAATGGCAGTGTATCACCTGTATTTGGGCTTTTTTCGCTTTGAGGACTCATCTCTCCCTCGTCCCTCCCTCCTGCAACTTCTCTCCACTGGTGCTTAAACTAGGGACAGCTCCCCCCACCCCACCCCTCTCCACCCCTGCCTAATAATCTCTCTCAGTCAGACCAGATCGCCCTACACCCCGACCCGCAGAACCCGCCCCCGGAGTCCTTGCCAGCACCCTGCCATAGGCCCTGGCGTCAGCCACAGCGGTTGCTTCTAATTTACCCTTTGACCTCTAACTTTCAGGACCACCGGGATCCCTCTCCTCCCTCCCTGCCTCCCCTCTTCGTCAGTCCGTCTACATTCCTCACATTCTTCCCCAGACCCCCATTTACAATCCAATCACTCTTTTTTTTTCCTCCAAAAATCTCACTCTAAAAAATCAACTAATAAGTCATTTTTCCCCAACAGTGCGTGTCCCTCTCTCTGCTATCCATAAACAAAAGATAACAGCCCAGGGAGTGAGCGGGTGCCCTGCCCTTTCCGGTCCAGCTGATGCTTACCTTCTTCCCACCCCCCCAGCCCTGCAGGCCGTCTAGGTTCCAGGACTTACCTTGTCACTGCTCCTCTTCTGTGCTGTGCCTACCTTAGGCTCTGCTCAGTTTGCTCGCTTCCAGTCAAACCTGATACACTGTAATATATATATATAATATATATTTTTCCCCAAATTCCTGCTATAAGAGATTTCTGCTAATGGACTTACAAAAGTCTCTCATAATTACAAACTTAAAAAAAGTCATCATAGTTTAACCAGAAATATATTTGAATGCACTCTCATTTTGTAAAGATGTCTGTGTGTCCTGTACGTACTTGTTTGTTTTTATGTCATTCTGTAAACAGCTGCTCCTTTTTATTTGAGCTCTAAAACATAGACTTAAAAGCATTCTGTCTCCTGAGTTACCAGCTGGCCCAGGTAATATCAAAATTAATTTATAATTAAATAAAAACCATTAAAATGGTGAAGATCGTTGGACAGGACTCTTGATTGATGAATAGAGGGTGGTGAACCTTTGTTCATCAATAGAGAGCCCCCAATAATTTAGTCATTGTTTAAAAGACAAAGTTTTTTTCAAAAATTAAAATAAGGTTTCCTCATAAAAGATGCTTAATATATTAAACATATTCATGCCTTTTAAAATACTGTATGCTGGGGCTGGGGAGATGGCTCAGTTGAATAAGTGCTTCCCTGGCAAGTGCAAGGGCCTGAGTTCAATTCCTGATTCCACAAACAAAAAGAAAGATCTTTGGTTACACTTTATATTCCGAGGTACTTGATACTCATAAAATTCTTTTTTTTTTTTTTTTTTTTTTTACGGAACCAGGGATTGAACTCAGGTCCTTGTGCTTGCCAGGGAGGCACTTATTCTACTGAGCCATCTCCCTAGCCCTGATACTCATAAAATTCTAATAATCAAGTGTATTGCTCCAAACTAAGTATACTAATGTAGACCCAGATTTCCCTAAAAAAAAAAAAAATCAATTATTATTAATTCCTATTTGATATCTGTCTATTCCTGACATTCCCACCAAGCTAAAAAGACAGATCTCGGCCCTCAAACTCCACAGAAAAACTTATTCAATCTAACTTTCCATGTCTTCAATAATAGAGACCAAAATTAACTATACACACTGCCACCTTTTGGCTGCAACACTCAGGACTCCCATCAAAGCAGGACCTTGACAAGATAATGCTGAGCCTAAACAGTGCTGCCACCCGAGCCAAGTGCGGTGAAGGAGGACACTGGGCACGAGCCTGCCCCAACCTGCAGCCACCACTAGGACATCTGCAAGCTCGAGGGTCACTGGAAATGCCACTGCCCTGTCCGCCGGAGAGCGGGTAAGTCATCCAATTCCCTACCCTCACAGGAAACCTCACTACGTCCAGATCCATACGCTTGAGCTGCTTGGTCTTGCCGCTGAAGAGCAACAACAGAGCTTGGGGTCCATGGCCTACATCAAGGCACCTGTGTCAAGAGTCCTAAGTCTTGCTGGATACCTCGGGTAAAAAAAAAAAAAAAAAAAAAAAAAAAAAACCTCTTTTCTTGCTGACACAGAGACCACATATCGTGTTCTTCCTGAGTTCTAAAATCGTTATATTAGCTTTAGTCTCCATAGTGGGCATTGATGGTGGACCTACCTGACCCCTTCAGTCAGGCCCACTCCATGCCGACTTCAGACACTGTTCTTCACTCTTCATTTCCTTGTGATCCCACATGTCCCAGACCTCTCATGGGGAGAGACCTCCTCCAAAAACTCCAATTCTCTCTCACCGCCCCCCATGGGGTACACCCTACAAACCCAACCTCAATGTACAGCCAGCTCCTCCCTCCCTCTTCCGTTGTCGACCACATACTCTGAGACACGTCCAGTCCCACTTGTGCCACACATGCTGTTCCTGGACTAGTGTGCCTCAGAGATCCCACAGCATTTCCCTACATTCCCCAGTACCCAACAGACCTCAAACATAAAGAGGCTCGAGTCCATCATTCTCTGCCTCCTTAACAGTAGTTTTCTTAGAACTGTCCACTCACTATATAGTGCCCTCCTTCTTCCTGTACTCAGACCCAATGGCTCCTATCGTTGAGTTCAAGATCTCAAACTTTTTGGTAATGTGTTTCCTCCTGTTCACCCAGTGGTGCCAAAGCCTGTACTGTGCTCTCTCATATTCCTCCTTCCACTGCTCACTTTACTTCCTAGACCTTCGGGATGCCTTCTTCGCCATTCCCTTACACCCAGATTGCCAGGACCTCTGCCTTCTCATGGCCTGACCCGGGCGCTCCCCCTCTCATGCCCTGGCCCTAAGACACACAGCTACACTTCTCAATTTTGTCAGGACCAGCTTATACAGTCTCTCCCTCCACGGTGCAGATGGCTTCACCAAAAGCCAGGTATCTAAGACTCATGCAATCACTGCTCACCACAAAGCCCTTCTTCATGACCTTCAGGTGCCCACCACAAAATAACACGCTTTACCCTTCATCTGGCTACCTTCCTCCACCTCTGGGCTCCCAGCTTTGCTTCCCTAGCACAGCCTCTCTATGAAACATCAAAATGTTCCTTGTTGGAGCCCCTTGGCCCTGCCGCTCCTATACGTTCCTCCTTCTACAACAGGCCCTCCTAAGGCCCCCAGCTCTCTCCATCTAGCCCCACTCCGCCCTGTATGTATATACTTTTTTTCAAGGTCACAATACAGTGGACATTTTACAACATAAAAAGAGACCACCCTTTCAGGCAGTGGCCTGCCTTTCTAAATAACTATAGACAGCACAGTTGTTAGACTCCTTGTCCCCACACACTTACACACTAACCCAAGAGACGAAGTTTACTTTAACAAAATCTATACAGTTGTGTTGTGGTAAAGATCGATCCTCCTCTTCAACATGGTCCTGGTAAGAGGACAGTCAGATCCTAGACCCCCCTCTTGCTTCCCCTCCTGTGTCCTTTAATCATGGTGACATGTACTCATGACGTGCTGTCTTTTTAAATATTTTTCAAAGTTTCTTCGATCTCCGATTCGCTAACGATAAACTTCTAGTCCTAGCTGAGACACCTGGCACTGACTCCTACGTGGGCGTGAACCCTCATCCTGTCAGCTCCCCTCACCCCCAAGAGGACGCCCCAGTTCAGCAGGAAGCAGTCTAAGAGACACATGGCCCCCATTTATAACAGCCAAAAGATGGGAATGATGGTTAGGGCCCTGGTGTGAATTGCTGAATTATGATGGTGGTCACCCAATATGAAGCCCTTAAAACAACAGCTTGCCTTCCCAGAGACCACCTCCCCTCTTCTTCTCTAGCTCAGCCCAGAGTGCAGTTTCCTTTCACCTTTCCCGCCCACCGCCTCAGGGAAGGCCCCAGTCAGCTCCTCGGGCATCTAAACCTCCCCCTCAAGCCCCACCCCTGGCAAAAGGCCATAAAAGCCTCAGCCTCCCTTTGTTCCAATCCAGAGAATTCCTTATCTTCCCAAATTCTGTGTCCTCCAAGACAACGAAACCCCTCTCCCTTTTTCCTTCTGCCTGTTTCTCTGCTGTGACACCATCAAAACCTATCAGTTCTCCTGCCTTGCAGATTCCTGCCACGAGGCAGAGCTGGCTGACACTACTGCCGTGTCCTTGCTCTCTGCCCCTGAACATACATCCGGGACTTTGCCTGCACCGAGCAATCCCTATTCACCAAGGTGTGGTTCCCTAAAGTGGCATAAGGGATTAGTATTTCAGTAGTCTACAGGGTCTCACTACACAGATCCGACTCATAGGGAACCTCCTGTTCTCAGCCTCCCAAGCTCTGGGACTACAGGCGTGAGCCACCACACCAAGTCTCACTTGCCACCTCAGCACACCCCAGAGGCGGGGCCAGCACAACACCCTGGGAATCAAACCCCAGGTCGCTGCACCCTCCTACACAGGCACTTTAGTCTGCTGAGCTATTTGGCTGGTCCTTATTTTGAGCTCAACAGATGAGGAAAAGCAGCCAGTCCTTTCCTCCTTACCTGTCTTAGAGGCTGAGCATAAGCCCCCCCCCCCTTTTCCAGGTGACACCCAATAGTAGGAAGACAGAAGCCCTCACCCCTGGGAGTTGCATAAACAAACTTTATTAAAATAACCTTTGCCTGCCATTCGTTTCTCCATGTCTTTCGCAGGCACTGAGTTGTCCCTCGAAGCCCAAGCCCTTCCTCCTGCCAGGTGCTTTCCTCATATTGATGTTTGAATTCACAGGCTCTCCAGCCCAGGCCTAAGATGTGGAGGAATTTTTCCACCCAGCCCTCCCACCAGCCACCCAGAAAGCCTGAATTTCTCCAGCGCGAGGCCAGGGTGATGGTGGAAGAGACTGGAGGGGGGGGGGGACAGCAGGCTAAGGCACCCAGCTTGAGCTCTTTCTTTGAGACTTGAAACTTAAAAATCCAACCAAACCATGCTTTCCTCACATGAACATCTGCTTTAGTTACTTGAAAACTGAAAATAGGTGTGAAAACATTCTGTACTCTAAAAGTTAACCTGGGGGAAAGAAGCTGAATTCACAAGGAACTGAAAGTTTTGTGAGCAGATGGAAATCTTCACAGGAGCTCTGTCCTGTGCCAGGTCCCAGGACCTGGGATGGAGGCAGCGGGAGCGTCCATGACAGTCGCCAGGGTCACCTGACAGGTGACAAGTAGGACCATGGAGCTGGATTTTAGTTTTCACCTGATTTTAGTTCATGTAAGGGCAAACAGCTGCTGGGAGTCCGTGACACACACACCAGACAGGGTGGCTCTAGGCAGCTGAGAAGACCTGAAGGACAGGGCCTGTCCCGCTTCACTGAAATCCCAGCACTCTGAGAGGCTGAGGCAGGCGGAGTGCAAGTTAGGGCCCAGCCTGGGCAACTCAGCCTGACCCTGTCTTGAGATACGAATAGAAAGGGCTGGGTAAGTGGCTCAGTGGAAAAGTCCTGGGTTCAATCTCCAGTACTGCAAACAAGGAGGAAGAGGGGGAGGAGAAGGGAGGGGAAAGGAGGGGAGAGGGAAGAGGATGAGGAGGAGAAAGAAAATGTAATTGAGGTAATGCCTGAGGATAGCTTATGTGATCTAAAAGACAGTACTCAAGATGTCATTGTGGGGCCCAGTATTCTAGCTTGGAGAACAAGCGCCTGCCTGGAAAGCACAGGGTCTTAAGTTCAATCCCTGGTACTGCAAAAAAATAGAAATAAAAAAAAAAAGTCATTGTGTTTCAGATTGGGAAGGACACCTTAGGACTCGATGATAAATCGTACAGGGGACGCAGATGAATTTAATGATGTCATGCTTTGTAGAATGCTGCTGTGGTTTGTGTCTAGACGCCCCCCCCCCAAGCCTCATGCAGTCATGGGGCGGCTTCCGATGCTGGGATTGTGGGTGTGAGGTCCCCGTCCACCCTGAGGCGCGCAGCCTGCAGGCGGTGTGAGGGAAAGAGGCTGGCTCTGCCGCTGCTGCCACCGTGAACGGCTGCCCTCTGCCATGTGCCACCCTGCCTTGGAGTCAGCGGAGTATGGCCTGAGACCTCCACAATCTTGAGCTAAATAAACCTTTCCTTCTCTAACTCTGGCATCAGATGTTTTGTCCCAGCAATAAGAGAGATGTAACTAAGACAAACACTGAGTCCCAGACAGTGTCAAACGCCAAGCTGATCGCACTACCTGGGGCGGTGAGGAGTAAAACAAGCCTCAGAGCTCACTGAGGGCTCTGGCTTGAGGCAGGCCCTTCAGCATGGAGCACAGTGATGTGGGCCTGTTGTCTCAGCTACCTGGGAGGCTGAGGCAAGAGGATCGCTTGAGCTCAGGAACTCGGGGCCAGCCTAGGCAACATGGTAACTCAGCCTCTCAAGGCGAAAATAACAAGCTACAACAACAGAGCATGTTGGCAGGATTTGCAGTTAATCTTAGATAGGCAACCTTTTATTACCTGCAGAGAAAATTGAGACCGCGCTGAGATGGGGGTGGAGGGACAGACAACAGGCAGACCAAGGAGGTAAACTGAGGCACCTGCTTCTCAAGCCTCAAAGGGAATTCTGGTCCCTGCAAACTGGGCCCTACCTAAAATGCTTTGGCTGTAAAAGTAATCACTGCTGATGGTATGGATTCTTGTGAACACAGTTTACAGGATGTTAAAATGAAGCTGTTGTCATTTTCACAGAAGCTGAACAGTTACTGACCATATGCATGCCCTGGAAGAGATCAGAGGAACTGATAATTTTCTTAAACACATTGAAGTTTTCACATAAACTGTGAAACAGGAAGAAGTAGATACTGATTCCCTTTTTTTCTTTTTCGGCAGAACCGGGGATTGAACTCAAGCTCTTGCGCTTGCCAGGGAAGTGCTTATTCCACTGAGCCATCCTCCTGGCTTGATTCCCTGTAACTGCACCTGTGTATACCTTCAGGACAATACATAACACAGCACATCTGACAGACTGTTTTCTGCACCCCATGTCAGAGATTTTTGGCATCACCAGACAAAGGCTGGATATTTATTTTCCACTTAGTACATTTGTCTTTCATTGATGGTAAACAAAGCAACTTTAGCATTGAAACTATTCCCTGATTGGCTTCAGTGGGGGCCCTTTTGGGTAGGCGATGGGACTTGACTTTTCTCTGCCGTCTCTTGTGGGCCTTTGAGGGTGACAGGTATGAAAAGCTAGTCCCGTGCTCACTGACACGGAGGCTTCCAAACATTGTGAGTGTCCCCCACACCGCCATCAAACACAGTCATGAGAGAAGTCAAGTCAGAGCCGGCACCATGAGAAGGCAGGCATCCAGCTCACAGCGGAGGGCCGCACCTTCAGCTCCCTCGGTGGAGATGGTTCTGGACTCTCCAGGGCCCGGATTCAGGTCAGAACAGTGGTCCCCAGCACTCCTGTGCTACGGCGTGCCTTGCAGAGCCCCTTGCTGAAGCTGTAGGACTCTGCTCTGAGTCTGTAAATCTTTTATTCGGGGGAGGGAGTGCTGGGGGTGAACCCAAGGCCTCTGTACTGCACTATGTCCCCACTTTTTTTTTAAATTTTGCTTTGAGACAGGGTCTCACTAAGTTGCTACATTGCTCAAATTGAGCTCAGATTTCTGCCTCAGCCTCCCCAGTACTGGGATTACAGGTGTGCACCGCTGATTTAACATTCTGTTTTTAAAAATCTCTTCTACTTAAAATAGGTAGGTTGGATTTTGCCATCTGTACATGACCACTGGCTAATAATAAAGTCCTAATGCGGGGAGCGGGTTGGTCCCCGACATGCTGTGCTGGCCCTGCCCCCAGCACACACAGACGGTGATTGAGATTGAGCATGGTGGCACGTGCCTGTGATCCCAGTTCTCGTAGCTAAATCACTACGAGCCGATCTGTGTAGTGAGACCCTGTAGACCTTGTACTAAATACATTAAAAAAATAAAAATAAGTTGAGTCCTAAGGAGATAAATGCCAACTTCCAGAAGTAGAGCTGAGCTCCAAGTGTAGCACCCCTGAAAAGATATCAGAACCTCTCCACCAATTTTGCCACAACCTGGAGAGGGGGAGCTGAGCTCAGGGCTTGGAGAACCTGTTCAGTGTCCCACAGTTTCAGCAGAGACTGCAAGAGGTCAGCATCTCTGGGGTGGGGGGCTCAGGTGCAGAACTCGGGCCGGTGGGAAGCCCCCAGGGGTTATTGGGGAGCATTCAATGGAACAGCGTTCCCCATGCGCCTGAGGTGGGCTCACCCCTATGCCCCAGTTGTCACTGATCCCGTCCAGAGGAGGTGCAGGACCTCGGAGGGAAGAAGCCAGAAGTGGACAGTAGGGCCGAGAGGCAGGAGTCACAGGTGTGGCCTTGAAGAAGTGGTCGGTGACAGGATGCTGTTGAGCCCCCAGCAGGGCCCACGAGGCAATGCCAGCCGGGAAAGACACAGACTTCCCACTCTCTCCTGCCTTCCATAATTCTGAAGCTGATATCACACTTCATGCAGCCAAAATCAGATTTCCAACATCATTCTTTGTCGACCTAGAGAAAACAAATCCTAAAATTCATATGGAACCAGGAGGGACCTGTCAGCCAAAGAAATCCTGGGAGGAGAAAAAGAGCAAAGTGGGAGGCAGTTGGACTTGAAGTTATTGACAAAGCCACTGTGATAAAAACTCACAGTACAGCCCAGAAGCAGCCAAGGGGATGAGTGGAACAGAACAGAGGCTGCAGAAACGAGTCCAAGTGGGCTCAACTGCTTGATCATTGACAAAGCAACAGAAAGCACACACTGGAGGGGAGGTCGCTTCTTTATAAATGGTGCTAGGAACTGGCACAGTGGGACACAGCCGTAGTCCAGAACCCAGGGGAGGGGAGGCAGGCTGAGGCAGGAGGGTCACCACGATTTGGAAGCCAGCTTAGACTACATAGTGAGCTCAAGGACAACCTGTAATAATGACAGACCCTGTCTCAAAGAGCCAAAAAAAAAAAAAAGCGGAGGTATGCGAAAAGCAGCTACTAGCCACATGCAGAAGATTGAATGGAGGCCCAGGTCTCTCACCATATGCTAAGCTAAAATCAACATGGATCAAGGATCGGGAACACTTGACTGGTTGGAAGCTGAAACAGGTAAATCGGCTGAGGTCTAGGCTTAGACAAGGACATCCCAGGCAGAACCCGTCTGCACAGGAAATAGTTGCAAAATCAATAAATGGGATCAGATCTAATTAGCTGCTTAAATGTATTTGGTTGCTGCGGGGCCTCACCACACAGCTCAGACTCATGCTGACCCTCTTGTTTCCAGCCTCCTCGGCGCTGGGATTGCAGACCTGGGCTGCTATGCCCACTCTGGCCAGCTCAGTGCCCCAGTCTGCCCTGGGGGCAGGGCTGGTGGTGCCAGGATGAACCCGCGGTCCTGCGCTTGCCTAAGCAGCTGGCCTCAGGTCAAATGAAAAGGCTCCTGAACCTCAAAAGAAACAACTCACAGAGTGAAAAGACAGATGAGGAAAAAATGCTGCCGTTATTGCTCAGACAGAGAACTCATACGTAGGCTAATTAAACACCAAGGAGCATGTGCTGATCTGGGATATTTCATCCAACCTTATGCCAGGCAGAAAACTCAAAAATTAGACACCCCTTCAAAATAAAAGGCCCAGCATAAAACGGAAGAGTGAAATGAACAAACACTGCGCAGCTGAAGTATGAATGGCCAATAAATACATGAAGAAATGCTCACCTTTCTGGCCATTAGAGGAATGCAAATTAAAGTGACAGTGAGATTCCATTTTACTCCAGACAGAAGGACCAATGTCAAGAAATTAAATAAAAATTGCTGTCAAGGCTACAGAGGAAAAGGAACCCCCTGTACTGTGGGTAAGGATGTAAACCAGTACAACCAGTGTGGAAATCTGTTGAGATTCCCCAAAAAGTGAAACTGGGAATTGACCCAACCATTCCACCTCGTAGGCACCTTTCTGAAAGAGGTGAAGACGTCATACTATAGTGATCCATGCATACTCGTGTTGGCAGGAACTCAATTAGTAATGCCTAAATCTTAGAAGCAGCTTTGTGACCCCCGGACACATGAGTGAATAAAGAAAATGTGTTTAGGGGCTGGGGAGATGGCTCAGTAGAATAAGCATTTGCTTGGCAAACGCAAGGGCCTGAGTTCAATCCCTGGTTCTGAAAAAAAAAAAAAAAAGAAAGAAAGAAAGAAAGAAAGAAAGAAAGAAAGAAAGAAAGAAAGAAAGAAAGAAAGAAAAGAAAATGTATTTATACACAGCAGAGTGCTACGCCACCACAGAGAGAGGTAATCCAGAGTCTGTGGCGGGACAATGGATGTGCACTGAGAACATACCACTAAGGGACTGGGGAGATGGCTCAGTGGAATAAGCACTTCCCTGGCAAGTGCAAAGGTCTGAGTTCAATCCCTGGTTCTGCCAAAAATAATGAAAAAAGAAACAGAGAACACACCACTAAGTGACTTACGTAAGTTAGACCTGCCCGCTTAAATATTGCACACTTTCTTTTATATAACAAGCCTGAATCTAAAGAGGAAAATGAAAGCTAGATCATAGTCAGGGGCAGGTGCATTTCTAAGAGGAAGATGAGCAGGGACGGCCAGCAAGGGGAGGAACAGAGTGGAGGGAAGGGATGGAAAGGGAATAGGAACTGCAGCGAGCAAGGATCTGCCTCACAGACACAGGTGGCCAGTGCGTGCTGCGAACAAGGGGTCATGGTTGGCCCGCAGGTGTCCCCCTCGGCCTCATGCAGCCCTGGGGCAGCTTCTGGAGTTTGTGATTAATTCACGATCCAGTGCTGGGATTATGGGTGTGAGTGCTACCCAGCCTGGGGCTGATAGCCTGGGTGCAACACAAGGGAGACAGACTTGTCCTCTGTGGCCCTTATTGCGCTGCTCCACGCCTCTCCCCCCCTTTTGTATTTAGTACAGGGCCCACAGGGTCTCACTGCACAGCTTGGACTCAGTGATCCTCCTGTTTTCAGCCTCCCAAGAGCTGGGATTGCAGGCGTGCACCACCACACTGGTCTCAGTCACCGTCTCAGTGCCCCAGGGGCAGCCCAAACAGTCCGCGGGGTTCTAACCTGTCCCTTTGTCTGCCTAAGTAGGTGCTTTAATCCCCTGAGCTATCTGGCAGCCCCACTCTTCCCTTTTGTTCTTACTGCTTGCTGTTTTCCGCTGCCAAGAACTCTGCCCTGTGCTGCTGTGCCTTGGGGTCAGCTGAGTACTGGATGAAACCTCCTTGAGCAAAATGAGCCTTTCCTTCCTTCATTTTGAGTATCAAGTATTTTGTCCCAGCAACAAGAGAAAAGTAATCCAGACAATGGGCTAAGAATCAATGTTCAAAAAAAAAAAACCAACAACACACTCTTGAGCCCCTCAGCCACAACGAAAACCCATAAATGAGGACACTCGCCAAGAGGCGAGGGGACTTTCCAAGGGTCACACACGGAGAAAAAGGAAGGGATGGGACCTGAACCCAGCTCCGTCGGGATCCAGCGCCCTGCCCTCTGTCCCACGCCCGCCCAGCACCTTGGCACGCTGACTTGCACGCACCTCCTCTGCTGGCTGCAGCCTGGCCCTGTGCTGTTCACCTTCGCCTCTGCTAGGGGCCCCTCTGCCCTGGCGCAGGGAGCTTTGCTTGCTGTCTCTCTGTATCTCCTGGGAGCTCAGCGGGTGCTGGCAGGTTACTGGGCTGACTTCACATCCCTGTGTCACCTGCGCAGCCGGCCGTGGGGTGCACACCTGTGATCCCACCACTCAGGGGTCCTGGGCCAGAGGAGCTCAAGTTCAAGCCCAGCTAAGCCACTTAGTGACTCAGGATGACCCCATCTCAAAATAAAAAATATAAGATGGGTGGGGAAAGGAGCTGAGGGCAAAAGCCTTGAACTCATGACAATTCTGCTGCCTCCACCTCTTGAGTGCTAAGACTATAAGCTTGTGCCACCATGCCCAGATCTACTATTTCTTTTGATGAGAAATCCTAAGGGAAATGTGACACCAGGGGACAGCTTGGGAAACAGAAACTGAAGTGAAGAGAGGCCAGCTTCCTTCTTGCCTTCTTCTTGCCAAGATCCTGTTGAAAAACACGGGATCCCCCAATTGCATCATAGAAAGCCAGGTCACACCCACTGCCCTGGTCCCAAATTGCTGTCATCACTGGTCATTGACCACTACTTCCCAAAACCTCTCACACCATTCCCCATGTCAGCAATTGTATCAGTCAGCTTCCTGTTGCTGGACATATAACCAACACCCACAGGTGAAAGAAAAAATATTTTAAATTTTTATCGGCGTATGTTTGCAGTACACTCACCTGGGAAGCTGGCATGTGTACATGACACATCTTAATTTTCCCTTCCACCACTGCCCCTCTTCCCCTCTCCCTCCTCTCCCCCTCTTCCCCTCTCCCTCCGCCTCCTTCCCTTCTCCCTCTGCCTCTCCCCTTTCTCCCCTCTCCAGCCCATGGCTGGGCTCACATCTTAGGAGATTCAGTTCACAGTTAGCTGGCTCCAAGGCAGAAGCATGGCAGGAGGGCCTGGCAGAGCAAAGATGTTCAGTCCACAGCAGCTGGGGGCTGGGCAATAGCTCCCCAGCAGTGAGAAAGAGGCCCCAAGCTATACTGTTGTGACCCATCCGGACACACCCAGGAGTGTGCCCCCCTCCAGCTCTAAAGCTGTTCAAACTCACCACTGAAGCTTCACCACCACAGATCCCAGGTGCGGATCCAGAGTTTCTCCTCCTTCCAGGGCCCAGTTCAAGCCTCTTTGATGTCCTACCTTCTTCTGTCTCACTCTGTACCTTGTCTTGAAGCCCAGACGTGAACCGAATCACTCGGGAAGCTGGGAACTCCTGACTTCCCCTGCATGCAGAATGACTCAGTGGGACTGCCCAGAGGCCAGTGAATCTGTGTGTTTGTAAGCAGCTCGGGTGAATCCAAAGCTAATGGGTCAGACAGACTCCCGACACAAGCACCCTGCATGCTTGCAACCTGCCTCTGCTCTGCTGGCATGTGGGGTGTGGACATCTCTGTCCCCTCAGGTCTGTCCACACAGTCCTGGGATGCCACAGTGAGGACAGAGGTGAATCAGGGCATGGTGATGTCATGCTGCCCTCCAGCCATGGCAGAAAGTCCCTGCAGTGCTGCTGTGAGACTGGTTGTGGGTACTGTCATCATCGCTTGGCCTCTGGTACAAACACCTCCTCTGTGTGGGGAGCGGAGGGGTCGCTAGGATGCAGAGCTCCGTTCCTTCCACTCAGGATGGAGCTGTGATGCCACTGAAGCTGTGACCTCAACTTAGCCAAGCATGTGACCCCACCTAGGCCTCTGGATCCCGAGGGCGTGAGGGGTGCGTGACGCAGAGGAAGCTGGACATGAGGTTCACAGAGAAGCGTGACAGGCAGTGCAAGCGTCCAGGGCAGGGCCCTCAATGGGCCCATGGCCAAAGCAACAAACAGCCCCCGCTCCAATCTCGTTCTGGCCTCTCCATGGCTTCTGCTCACCTTCTAAACCTAGACCTTGCATCTTCTCACTGAGTCTGTGGCTTCCTGCTGTCCTCCTGCAGTTCCTTCGCCGTGTAGGACAGAATCCAGGTTGGCACCAAGGACCACTGCTGGTGTCACTCAGAGTGCACTGTGCCCACCGAGGCCATGGGGACCCCCGAACCCTGGCAGCTTAGCCGAGTCACTCACGGTCAGCCAGACTGCTGTGAGCAGCGCCGGGATTCCAGCTCCCAGCGTGTGCAACGAACCACACAGCTGTGTGTCACCAAGGCTCACTGGAACCAAACAACCAAGGATTGCTCTATGAACGCTATGGGGCGCTCTGGACAAACAAACGGGTGTGTTAGGACCCTGATCTTGGGGGCAATCATCGGTCACTGCTGCTGCTGGTGCTGCCTGGCAGGAGGGTGGAGCAGCTGGAAACTTGCGGGCCGCGGCTGCGTGTCCAGCCACCCTGGCTCTGTCCTCATTCTCCCCTGCTGCCACCCAGTCAGAATCCGGCACCCAGAGGAGCCGACTGACTCGGCCCACATGGGTTAGTCTGGGGATGGAGAAGGGAGGAGGGTGGCCAGGGAGACTGCAGGCGAAAAGGGAGAATTTTGGGGCAGCTGGTGGCCGTCCACACACGTCGTCTTCGAGCGCATTTAGCACACTGTGCGTAATACCGCACCATCGGCACTCCGGCTCATCTCACGCGCGCACTATGACCCGCAGCCCGCCGTGAGGGTGGATCTGCGAGAGCGTTGTGGCGTTCTCAGGGAGCAGGATGCTTGTGGAAACAAACATACGAAGCCAGCAGGGAGCCATGCCCTTGGCTTGATCGATCTGCAGAGCCTCGGGCCGAGCACTTGTCCTACACCCTGGGAGGAGGTGGCTCGGGTGGCCGAACAAGCACAGTGTGAGAACCGCCCCAGGCACACGCTCGCCTCCCACACTGAGCTCTAATTCCACCTCCTCTGCCCTGGCCTTTGTGTGAGCTTTGCAAAGCTGAGCAGCCCTGGAAGCGCCCCCTCCCCCCAGGACCCACAGCAGCTGCCCCAGTGGGCAGGGTCCGCGTGTGTCTGGACTGCTTGGCTCCCTTAGACAGAAAACAGACACTCTGAGAGGAAGAGCTGCAGGACCCAGTCACTCTGGGATGAGGTGGCCCCCAAGAGGTCGCCCAGGCACCAGGATGAGCCGAGCCCCCTTCACACCCCTTCTCGGGGATGCACCATCTGGGATCAGAATGCAGCTCTGTGTGCTGAGGTCCCAGGTGGGCAGGGTCAGACCGAAGCTTGCTGGGCAAGCAGGAAGAGCCACGTGACATAGCTGCCTGGGCCTCGGGATGCAACCACGGGCGTAAGGGATATGCCCAGCCCACAGAAGGAGTGCATTTTCCTAAGCCGAGACATGGTGGCGGGTGAAAAGCTGTGGCTGCTCTTGGTGGCTGCAGGATGGACCTGGCCGTGGTCCCCACTCAGCTGGAAGGGACAGAGTCTCATCCCTCCTCCATCCGTGAGGGCCCTCTGGCCTTAGAGCCCAGAGTGGTAGGAAACAGCCAGCCCTGCCAACAGTTAAAGCTGGCAGGAACTGCAAGTCATGGAGGGGCCTGCCCTGCTCCTTCACAAGGGACAGCAGGAGGGTCCCAAAGACACCGTGAGAGCTAGTAGGGCACTGGGGGCAGACCCAGAGAGGGAGAAAGTGGGATGAGCTAGGGGCACCCAGGGGCAGCCTCCAAGCCTTGGTGGAGAGCTCGTCAACCGCCCATATCTACCTCCTGATTCAAGGAGGAGAGGCTTGGGGCAAGCAACGCTGGATCCCGGCCCGCGCACTGCAGCCAGCTCGTGGCTTCCACCGGCAGCTCTGGAAGGTTCCCCATCGCTGCTTTAAGTGGCAGCAGTGTCTGGCTTTCTAAGGTTTCACTCTTGTGGCTTAAAGACTTCCCTAAAGTCCCTCTGCTGTCGTCCTTCCTGCCCGTGAGTGTGACTGCTCATTCATGTGTCCTCCCGCTGGTCACACCTGCTACCACCTTCCTGGGTTATCCTCAGGACCTGGAGAAGAAATGCACACAGCTTGTCCAAAGCTTTCTGTCCTGCCGAAAATTTATTTGAAAAATGACGGGTGAAAGGGTAAGGAAAGAACTAGGTCTGTCCAGTGAATTTGGGCTGAACAGAGAGAACAGGATACAAAGCAAAAATAAAATGGCACTCTTCGTGCAGATGTCCAGGAGTGGGGTTTCGGGAGGGGTCTCACTAGCAGGATGCGCCCCGCCTATGCTCTCCTTGGGGGGTCTGCATTTCAGGCGCAGTCCTGAGCCTGACAGGCCTTCTCAGGTCTCCAGCCTGCTCTGCCACGCCCTACCTCTTCTGTCAGTCTCTCTTCCCCACTTCTGGCCCGGCCGGTGGCATCTTGTCATCGGCTCGCTTGGTGGCTGGGAGTACCGAGAGGCCTGCAGTCTCGAGGAGAAGCACAGCCATCTGACTCTGGCTGAGAGGGCCCCAGGCTTCTTCAATGGCCTTCTGTCAAGGTGGCCAAAATGAACCAGTCCAGCAGGGGACAACCAGCAGAGGTCTCAGCTATGCCTTCTACAGACAGCCACGGCGAGAAGTGGGTGGCTCCGTCTTTACTTCATGCCATGCTGAAGGCGGAATGGAGGGCCAGCTTGTGTTGGGGTGGTGCCACCCCTCCAAGGAGGAGCCAAAGCGAGCGGGACGGGCCGGGACAGGAAAGGGGATCCTGAGCCCCAGGAATCACCTGAGACCAGGCACTTGCCCTCCTACGTTCCTTGGCACCACTTCCGGGTGGATGCAGCTGTAGCAGGAGGTGAGGGGTTGCCATCGAAGGCTCATGGGCTGAATGACCGCTGGGTGACAACAAACAGGGCGGTGAAAACCAGGCTCTTGCTGAGGAGCCCGCAGACCACAGGAACGATGATGCCGAAGAAGGGGACCCTGGGGAGGGAGGAGATTGAATGATGTCCCTGGCAAAGAGGTGGGGAAATTCCTTCTGTGTCTGCAGAGGCCCTTCCCACACCGTTCCCAAATCCCTGGGCCCTGAGCGGCATAGCTGGGAGGAAGCTATGGGAGGAAGAGTGGTCCTGCGGCTCCAACAGCCTTGTGCTGAGTAGAAAGGGCGGCCGTGGGGCTGGGAAGCTAGCTCTTTGCCCTCCGTAAGGCTCTTTCCTGGGGCAGTCTAGCCCTAAACTCTAGCCTCAGTCTCCTCATCTATAAATTGAGAATCCAACCCTGGAGGAAATCCCATCATAAATTTTTAGGTTTGAGCAAAATGATTCCACAAGTCTCACATGGACGTCACCAGATAACAGAATGAGACACAAGTGGGCCCGGGAGCTGGGCCTGCTCCATCAGCAGATGTGCGAGGGACAGGGGCATAAGAATCCTACGTGCTAAGATGCAGGCACAAAGAGAAATGGACGGGCACAGGTGGACAGAAGGCCAGGGCGAGCTCGCAGAGCTCTGGACTCCATAGAGCCTGTCCCTAAATTTAAACCTTTTTCAAAGGCTAGGAGTGTAGCTCAGTATGAAGGCCTAGGGTTCAATCTCCTAGGGTACCCCAACCCCCAGAAAAGAAATTAACACTCCGGGGAAACTACAACCCTGTAAAAAGGCACAAATTGTTTTAGTGACTAGGGTCCCGGTGTCTGCACAGATGTATGAAGAGAAACAATAAAATCTTTCTATAACTCTGTACCCTCAGTGGGCCACAAGATTTCAATGAGTTGGGAGGGAAAAAAAAAACAGCAAAGTTGCCAAAATAGAGTCAAGCACAATTAAGCAAAGCAATTTTTTTGTTTGTTTGTTTTGGCGGAACTGGAGATTGAACTCAGGCCCTTGTGCTTGCCAGGGAAGCGCTTATCCCACTGGGCCATCTCCCCGGCCCCTTAGCAAAGCAATTCTTAAAATCAGCACATTTGCCTGTGCAAAACTTGAAACCAAGTGCATGTGCTAGCAAGAGGGAGACACATGGCGGCACTGGCAAAGATCAAAGTGCCCCTCCTTGGGCCACCTCGGGCCCCTGTGCTGCCCTGTGCCTCAGGGGACAGCACACCCAAGGCTGCCCAGTCAAGCTCCCCAGTGACAGCGCTGCCTATGAGGCCTCCAGAGACTGAGAAGCCAGAGTCTGTCCCGCCTCCAGGGTTCCAGCTGCTCTCACCGTGGAGCAGGCCCTGCCTGGCTGGAGCCCTGCTGCCAGAAGGTCCCTCCCTGCTCAGGCACTTCACTAACTCCATGCTCACCCCAGCTCTGCCTGCTTCCCACACACACATCTACAAGGCATCTTCAGGGTGGCACAAGGTTCCCCACTGCCCAAGAGTGCCTGAATCCACCTGCCCCTGGCATCCTCTGGGTGGCCCACAACCATGGGGTTGGGGACGCAGAAACACAAAGCTCCAGGCCAGCCAGGGTCAGTGGGTCACGCCTGAAACCCCAGCACTCTGGGAGCTGAGACACGAACATTGCAAGTTCAAGCCCAGCCTGATCACTTTGCTAAGGCTGTTTCAAAATAAATAGTAAAAAAAAAAAAAAAAAAAAAAGCTGCACCTGTCCCAGCTCCAGGCACACTGAGCTGGCCACCAAGACCGGGCATGGTGGCGCACATTTGTAATCCCAGCCCTGGGGAGGCTGAAAACAGGGAGATCACGAGGAGTCCAAGCTGCATATTAAGACCTTGTGTCAAATACATAAAATTTTTTTAAAATGCTGGGAATGTAGCTCAGTGTGAAATCTGTGGGTTCATTCCCATTACTGCCAAAATTAGTAAATAAAATAATTAAATTAAGTGAGTAATAGGGACAGCTCTTGGTGTGACCTGGACTTGCTTGGCAGCTGGAGCCTGCGTCAGCCCACCAGCCTGGTCTGGTCTAGTTAATGAGAAGTCACTTGGCTCCCACCCTCCCCAGATGCCTCCCTAGGGGCTCTGTTGTCAGTCACTTCCTAAAGCATTGTCACCAGACCACTTTCTACAGCCCGCTTCTCAAAAAGTGAACTCAAGACAGGTGACACTGGCTTCCCCGAAGTCACTACAGCTCCTTCCTGTTCCTTCTTCCCCACACTGGAAGCGGATGTGTGCCACTACTTGCTGCCACCATGTCCACACAAGTGCAAAGGTCATGGGGCCCACTGGTGAAGGGGGGGCAAACCTCCAAAATTATGAGGGTCAATTAACACATCCTCCTGACAGGCTGAAGGCCTCAGAGTTTGTTGCAGCCACAGAAGGCTGACTTACACAGCTGCAGGCCAAAGCTCTGGAGATCTAATTGACAAGTACTGAGGCTGGCCCCACCTCTGAGCTTAAAGCAGAATAACTGCACCAGCATTAAAATCAAATGACAGGGGCCAGGGAGATGGCTCAGTGGAATAAGTGCTTCCCTGGCAACGAAAGGGCCTGAGTTCAATCTCCAGTTCCATAAATAAATAAATAATAAAATGACAGAGAGATACACAGACAGAGACAGAGAGACAGATAGAGAGAAATAGAGAGAGAGGAATAGAGACAGAGACAAAAGACATAGACAGGGAAATGAGCGCTCCAGATAAACATAGCCTGCTGCTGCTGCTGCTGCTGCTGCTATGGGGATAAATGATCTCTCATGGATCTGGGCTTCCAGGATCTCTATAGGATCAACCGGAAAGGGAATCCAGAGAGATCCCCACCTGTCCAAGTTTACAAAGGTGCTCTTAGAAACAGGTGTCTCACTCAGAGTGCCCTGGGGCTGGCCAGCTCAATTCAGCATGAAACCATTTACCTCTCCTGGATATTACAGTATGCAAGGGAACCAGGAGGGACCCTACCCCTCAGTCTGTGACCACCTCCCTCCTGGGAATTTCCACCAGACTCAGGGGACTTGAGTCTGGTTCTGCCCCATCCAGTCCACACACCTCATGCCTTGTTCCTCACATCCCCTCAGCACACAGACTGAAGAGCAAAGGGCTTAGCACCCAATCCAGGAGGCCAGCGCTGGAAACCATACCTGATGACACCTGTCCCATCGGGGTCAGCAGAGGGGATGACAGCCGTTGGCTTAGAGAAAGGCTGAGTCACAGTTGTGTGTTTTCTGTGGGTTGTGCTCAAAGTTTCTGTGGCAGGAAAAGTGGAAATGTCAGCCAAAGTCAGGGCCAGTCCCTTCATGGTAGTAAGAGCAGACGTTGGGGCCAAGTCTGGTGTAGAGTGCATGCCAGAGGCATGGGTGCTTGAAGAATCTGCAAGAAGACATATTGGATGGATGGGGGGTGGGAAGGGGTGGATGACTGATGGGTGGATGGATGGATGGATGGATGGATGGACGGATAGGTGGGTGGATGGATGGACAGATGGATAGATGGACAGATGGACAGACAGACAGACAGACGGACAGATGGACGGACGGACAGATGGATGATGGATGGATGGATGGATGGATGGATGGATGGATGGATGGGTGGGTGGGTAGATGGATGGACAGATGGATGGATGGATGGACGGACGGATGGGTGGATGGATGGATGGCTGGATGATGATAGACAGATAGATGGATGGGTGGGTGGGTGGATGGATAGATGGATAGATGGATAGGTAGAGAAATGGACAGATGGACAAATGGATGAATGGATGGATGAATACTATAATGAATAGCTGGATGAAAAGTAGACAAATAGGAGGAAAATTAATATGGCCATTCAAGAAGTCAGGTTTTTGGGCCAGCCAGATAGCTCAGCAGAACAAAGCATCTGCTCAGGCAGACACAGGGATCAGGGTTCAATCCTGGGCTTGCCATGCCAGCCTGCCCTTGGGGTACACTGAGATAGCAATTGAGACTGGGCATGGTGATGTAGGTCTGTAATCCCAGCATTTGGGAGGCTGAAGAGAGGAAGATCACTACAAGTCCGATCTGTGTAGTGAGACCCTGTACCCCCCGTAGAGCCCATAGACCCTGTAGTAAATAAATAAATAAATAAAGCACCAGGTTTTCTCTTGCTAAAACCAAAGCAATCATGTAAAGTAGCCTGGATGAGAGACAAGAAGGAAAGAAGGAATGGACAGCGGAGGGAGGAAAGGAGGACAGAAGAAAAGAGAGAAGAATTCTCAGGCTATTTGCATGAATGGGGACTGAAAGTTTCCACCACACACAAGCCCCCACCTCTCCAAGGTCGCTCCCTGATCAGCCTCCCGTAAGCAATGCTCTCTGCCTTTCTCCAGTGCACATCGCGCTCCAAGTCTCTTTACTTACACCCTGCACACGTGCCTCGGCCTAGGCACAGCACTCTCCTGGTGCCGGGAAGACAGACCTAGCTCTTTTCTCTGCCTTTCTTAATTCACCCAATACCAGCTGCTCCCCCAGGCTATGCAAGGTGTGGAGCCTCCCTGACAGACTCAGAGACCACAGGGGAGGCAGATCAGTAACCCAGAGCCTCCCATGCAGCAGAAATATTGTCTGTGAGCGGGGCACAGAGGAGCCGGAGACTGGCTCCTGGCACATGGGAGTCGAGATCTGCATCTGAACCAAGCTTCCTGCTGCCTGACTACACCCACAGGAAAGTCTGAGGCACAGTTTCAGAAGCACAAGAAGGGTGGTGGCCAGCAGCACCCTGGGGAGGAAGACAGGGCATCCCAGGAGGCTTCCCAAGGATGCGGCTTCTACACAGGGACCAAAGTTCTCCCAAGTCTGCCACTCATGGGCAGAGGCCAGGGCCACGGCTATGCAGCCCACAGCACAGAGACGGGCCCCCCACCCCTGCGAGCCACAAGCCTACCCAAAGTGCCAACGCTGCTGAAACGGAGGAGCCCTCAGTCATAGGGACCCCGACCCCCTCCTTGGAAGACAAATGAGATGACCACAGGTGTGAGGGGTGAGCCTTGCTGATGCGGCGGGGCAGGGCGAAAGCAGAGATCTGGGCTAGGTTTTCCCCCAGACATGCGGGGCTCTCAGAACCTGAGAGGCCAGTACTGATCCGCAGGCCTGGATACCTTTCTCTATGGGGCAGCAGCAAAGCACTGGGGAACAGTGCCAGGCCCTTCTGTGGGTGTGACCCCCACTGCCACCAGACAGACAGACAGACAGACAGACACACACACACACTTGTTCGGGCTGCCCCAGGCTGCAGTGTCCTCGATGCTCCCTCTCAAGGCTCCCAACCCCCAGGCTCGCACCCGCCCTGCTCGGCAGATTTCTCAGTGCTCAGACTCGGAGCCCTCATCTTCCCCAGCACTCTGGGACCCTGGTTGCTCCCACCGCCCCAAGCACAGGTTTCTCAGGGCTCAGGTGTGGATTCCCACCCAGTGATTCCCTGGCAAGCGAGTCAGAGGCTCTTGTCACAATGTCCCCACCAGTGCAGCCAAGACGACTCCCTCTTCCTCTTCCTTGCCCCTGACTCTCCCCTGTCCTTTCTCTCACTGGGGCTCCTTCCTCCTGGCTGGACCTGTTCCTTCTCAGTGACTGTGCATTCCCGATGGCTCTCACAGTGAGAGGTAGGGTGGTCTGGCGCCCCGACTTCAGGTCTAGCACCATCCCCACTGCCCCCTGCTGTGTCTCCACAACAGTGCCAACCGGCAGGTGGAGGCCTCACCCACCCGCTGTGCTCAAGGGACCCCTCCCCGCCTAGGTCCCCGCCGCTCACCTGAGCATAGCTTCAGCCAAACCGGATGTGGCAGGCGAACGAGGGGCTCAAGGAGGATGACGCACTGGTACAGCCCCACATCCTTCCTCTGGAACTGCATTATGGTGATCGTGATGAAGCCAGTGGTGGGATTGTCTTCCAGGAGGAACCGCCCCATCTGGGCCCGGTTCAGGTCATTGTTTTTCGTCTCTGTCTTCACCAGAGTCTTTGGGGGGCCCTGGCTCTCCACCCGCTGCCAGGCCTTGGGGCTGTACATGTATTGCCTGTTGTAGTGAAAGTCCACTAATACATCTTGCCCTTCCTCCACACACATGACCTCCTCTTCCTGGCCTTCGACGTGAAGTCCTAGGGGAAGAGCAAGCAGTCACTGAGCCAGGGGCTGACTCTACGCCTCCAGCGCTGGCCTCAGCCTCGGCACAGACACAAGGCTAAAGGAAGAAAGAAAAGAGAAAAGAATATCATTCACAATAGCACCATGATAAGCGCCTGCTTTGGCAAGTGCAGGGTCCAGTGCCGCCCCCAGGGGATGCTGAGCAGGGACCCAGTCTGGGCGTGGTGGCACACACCTGTAATCCCAGCGCAGGGGAGGCTGAAAACAGGAGGATCACTACGAGTCCGAGCTGCGTAGTGAGACCCTGAACCAAATACATAAATGGAAAAAAAAAAAAAATAGCACCAAGAAAAATTAAACAGATATAAATTAAAAATAAATTAAAGTAAGTGAAAGCCTCTACAATGTAAACAACACACTCTGATAAAGAAATTAAAGAGGACATCACAAAATGGAAACCCCCTATTCATTAATAGCCAAAACCAAACTGTTTTGTCCTAATGACCGTAATTCCAATCCTGATAGCATGTTTAGTGCAATCCCAGTCAAAATTCTAACAGCCTTCTTTTCATAGCACATTTAATCATATACTTTTCTGTATTTTGTACAGGGTCTACAGGGTCTCACTATACAGACTGGACTCACAGTGATTCTCCTGTTTTCAGCCTCCCAAGTGTTGGAATCACAGGTGAGTTCCACCACGCCCAGTCTCAATGGCCATCTCAGTGCGCCCCAGGGGTGGGGCGGGCACAGCGTGCCAGGGATCGAACCCCGGCCACTGGACTCTGCCTAAGCAGACACTTTCATCTGCTGAGCTATCAGGCCAGCCCTCATAGCACATTTAATGAAATCCTAATAGTAATTTCAACAGGATTTCCATTCTTCATAGAACTAGAGAAAACAAATCCTAAAATTCATATGAAACCAGGAGAGAGCCGTCATAGCAGAAGAAATCCTATGGGGAGAAAAAGAGCAAAGTAGGAGCCATTGAGACTTGAAGTTATTTACAAAGCTACTGTATACATAAAAAAGAGAAAGAGCAGCACGGGCTGGCAAGATAGCTCAGCGCTCTAAAGCACCTGCTTAGTCAAGCTTAGGCAACTGCAGGGACCCCAGTTTGATCCCCAGCACCACAAGCTGCACCAGCCCCACCCCCAGGGTGGGCTAAACTGGCCACAAAATAAATAAGTCATTTAAATAAATAAACAATACCATAGTGCTGGCATCAAAACAGACAGGAAGATCAAAGGAACAGAACAAAGGGTGCAGAAACACCCCCAAGCATGTTGGGGCGTTTCATCTCTGGTGTTGGGAAGTAGCTGTCCACACACAGCAGACGAATCCGGGGACACAGCTCCCACTAGGTACTGAACCAAAATCAAAACAGACCAAAGAAATCAAGGAACTTATGGGGCCACAGAGGAAAGTGAGGGATGATGTACAGTGTGCCTAAGGAGAGTCACATGGAGAGAAAACTTTCTCTCAGGCTTCCACAGAGAGCAAATTGGTCAAGCAATGGCCGTGACTCATCCACAAGGCTGACACTGACAAGGGATCTACAAACTGCAGTACAGGATCTCAGGATAAATCCTGAGGGGATTTGACTGTCCTTAATCAGATACAAAAGGTACAATTCTTCTTACACAGGTCTTGCTTTATCTTGGTCTTAACCATCCAGCAGAAAAGTATAAAAACAAAGTATAAGAAGTAAAACCATATTATTATGCTGAGCTGTAAAAGACTCAAGTCAACAACTTCTGAAAGTGCCAGACACACGGGACATCCAATACTATTATGGACTACTGGACTATTTTGGAATATTTTGCCAAATTCACACACCTATAATATTTAAATGACAAAACTAAACAAAAAGGGGGATACAAATGAATGACTATTTTGTATCTGTATATTCAAAATGGCTAAGATAGATATACAGCTACATTCTCTTAATTCAATGAATAGAGAGATCTGTTGTAATAGTGTCTATAAATAGAATATCATGTCTGCATCTTGTACAACAAATAACCACTAAGAAAACAAACAAATAAATAAAATGCGCTTCCAAGCAAACAAAAAAAAAGGACCAAAGAACTGTATGTTAGCACCAAGACATGGAATCTGCTGGAATACAAAGGAGGCAAAACTCTAGAGGTCACAGGCTCAGACGAGGACATTCTGAGCAGAGCTGGGGTGGCACAGGAAATAGCTCCGAGAATTGTAAGTGCAGTCATACAAAGGAAGAAGCTTCTGCATAACAAAAGAAACCACGGAGTGAAAAGACGACCTTTCAGATGAGAAGAAAAAAAACAAAACAAAACAAAACAAAACAAAAAACCTAGCATATATTCCTCAGACAGGAACAATAGCTGGAATACATAAAGAAGTAAAAAAAAAAAAAAAAAAAAAAAAAAAAAAAAAAAAAAAAAAAAAAAAAAAAAAAAAAAAAAAAAAAAAAAAAAAAAAAAAAAAAAAAAAAAAAAAAGGAACCCCCCTCCCAAATAAAAGATCCAGTGGAAAAAATTGCAGGTGAAATGAACAGGCACTTCGCAGAAGGTGTGGAAATGAGAAATAAATACATACAGGACAGCCCTCCGTCACTTGCCATCAGGGAAGCGCAAACTGAAGCAACACCAAAATATCATCTCACCCCAGAAACAACGACCAACGTCACAAAATCCAGAGAGCCAGCCAGAGAGCTCAGCGGATTAAAGCGCCTGCTGGGGCAGACACAGATTGAATCCCGGCCGCTACGCAGGCCCCGCCCCCAGGGTGCGCTGAGACAGCAACTGAGACTGGGCGTAGGGGCGCCGGCCTGTAATCCCAGGGCTTCGGAGGCTGAAAACAGGAGGATCGCTAGGAGTGCGATCTGGGTAGCGAGACCCTGTAGATCCTGTACTAAATACATTTTAAAAATCAAATGATAACTAGTGCTGTCTGTTGAGGCTGCAGATGGAAAGGAACCCCTCGGTACTGTTGGTGGGAATATCAACCAGCACGCCCCAGCTTTTCGGCCTCCGGTTCCAGGCGCTTGGTCACTGCGGTTTACAGTGCAGTTATGGCCAAATCCAAGAGCCACACCACGCACAACCAGTCCTGAAAATGGCACAGAGATGGCATCAAGAAACCTCAGTGACAAGGATGTGGATGTCTAAAGGGGATAGATCCCAAGTTCCTTAGGAACATGCGTTTTGCCAAGAAGCACAGCAAAAAGGGCTTCAAGAAGCCACAGGTACACAACGCCAAGGCCATGAGTGCACGCGCTGAGGCCATCACAGCCCTCGTCAAGCCCAAGATCATTCCAAAGGGAGTAAACCGCAGGCTTGCTCGACTTGCCTACGTTGCCCACCCCAAGCTTGGGAAGCGTATCCATGCCCGCATTGCCAAGGGTCGCAGGCCTTGCCGGCCAAAGGCCCAGGCTCCAGCCAAGGCCCAGACTCCAGCTGCAGCTCCAGCCCAGGCCCCAGGCCCCTGTGAAGGCTCCTCTTATCTTCTGATGTAAAAACAAAAGGACTGGTGTGACCCCTGGGGTGCCATCTGTGGGGGGCTGGTGTCCTCCTGTGTTCTTTGTACAAATAAACCTGAGGCAGTACTTAAAAAAAAAAAAACACTAGTACACCCCACTGTGAAAATCAGTGTTGAGATTCCTCAAAAAATCAAACTGGGAGTTGCATGTGACCCAACCATTTCACCTTGTAGGCACCTTTCTGAAAGAGGTGAAGACAACGTCGTACTACAGCGATCCATGCATACTCATTGGTAAGAGCTCAATTAGTAATGCCTACATCTTGGAAGCAGCCTTGTGTCCATCAACAGGTGAATGATACAGAAAACATGGTGTTAACACACCCGGACTACTATTCTGCCATAGAGAAAGATGACCTTGAGCCCTTTACTGGAAAACGGATACACTCTGAGAGCATCTAATCTGAAGGGTATCAGACCCACAAGCATAAATACCAGGCAATTCCTCCTATGGTAGAAACCCAAAGAATAAAGACAGCCCAAAAGGTGGGTAACACAAAGTAGGGAGGTGGGTGCTTTGCAAAGTGGAAGGAGATCAAGAGACAGAAAGAGGAAGGATGGAAGGGAAGGAAGGGGATAAAAAAGGAATTAAGATGTGTGACCAACTTCCCGCTATAAATGCGATTGTGTGCTGTAAATACATACCAGGAAAAAATGTTCTGAAAAATAACACACTCTTGAGCCCCTCAGCCACAACGAAAACCCATAAATGAGAACACTCGCCAAGAGGCGAGGGGACTTTCCAAGGGTCACACACGGAGAAAAAGGAAGGGATGGGACCTGAACCCAGCTCCGTCGGGATCCAGCACCCTGCCCTCTGCCCCATGCCTGCCCAGCACCTTGGCACGCTCACTTGCACGCACCTCCTCTGCTGGCTACAGCCTGGCTCTGTGCTGTTCACCTTCGCCTCTGCTAGGGGCCCCTCTGCCCTGGCGCAGGGAGCTTTGCTTGCTGTCTCTCTGTATCTCCTGGGAGCTCAGCGGGTGCTGGCAGGTTGCTGGGCTGACTTCACATCCCTGTGTCACCTGCGCAGCCGGCCGTGGGGTGCACACCTGTGATCCCACCATTCAGGGGTCCTGGGCCAGAGGAGCTCAAGTTCAAGCCCAGCTAAGCCACTTAGTGACTCAGGATGACCCCATCTCAAAATAAAAAATATAAGATGGGTGGGGGAAGGAGCTCAGGACGAGGGCCCTTGGGTTTGACTCCCACAGCTGCCAAAACCAAAAAGCAAGAGTGCACCTGCTCCCTTCCTCGTCCTTGCCGGTCTCTAACGCACAATGGGGCTCCTCCAGTCCAGGCTGAAGAAGTGAGAGGACAGAGGCTGCTGCCCTGGGCTGCCCCCATTCCCTCCTGCGCCCCCTCAGCCTCCTTACCTGAAGCACAGAGCAGTAGTAGCAGCAGTGGCCCCCTCAGCATCCATCCCGATGTCCCTGTCCCCTCCATCCTTCCCTCCTCAGGGGTCCTCAGCTGCTGGAGGACGCAGTCCTTTGCAGTATGTACTGCCTTTCCCCGGAGACTTCACTTTCTTTTGATTGAGAAATCCTGAGGGAAATGACACCAGAGGACAGCTTGGGAAACACCAACTCTGAGGAGAGGCGGGCTTCCTGCCTGCCTTCCTTATGTCATGGTCCTGTTGAGAAATACTTGATCCCCCACCCCTCGCCCTGGTCTCTAATCACCGTCACCACTGGCCTCCTGACCACTACTTCCCAAAACCCCTCACACTATTTTCCACATTAGAAATTGTATCAGTCAGCTTCCTGTTGCTGAATACATAGCCAATGCCCACAAATGACATAGCCAATGCCCACAAATGACAGAAAGAAAATATTTTAAATTTTGATTCACACACTTTAGCGGTGCATAATGCATAATGATCGCATTCTCTGGGAACCACACACCGCACCTTCACTTTTCTTCCCTCCCCGCACCTTCACTTTTCTTCCCTCCCCATCAGTTCCCCTCCTTTCCCCTTTCTTCCTCTTAAGGAGATTCTGCCCTGGGCCAGCTGCTGACAGAGCAGTCAGGGTTGCTAACCCCAGTTGCCAGATAGGGACCTGCGCCTGTTGCCAGATAGGGACCTGCGCCTGCTAACACAAAGTATACTTCACGAGGAATCACGGAATCACGGGCCAGGGAAGGAGCTCGTGCTGCAAGAAGGCTTCACTGTAATAATAAACTTCAAAGCAGTTCAGAATCTTATCCTGAAAGTAAATCCTTCCTCTTGGCAAACAAGAACTGAAGAAATCCACTCTGGTACCAACCACATTGAGAAGGAAAATCAGGAGCTACTTCGAGAAGATGTTAATTGCTTAAGATTGAGCTACAGAACAATTATGCTTAAGGGTTTCCAAGGTCACCCTACCACGATGACTGGTTGAGGGACGGCCACAAGGGATAGTTACAGGCTAGACACTGACCCATTGAAAGTTCGAGCTCAGCCTGGGAAGGACAAGGGAGCTCACTTTCTCCATGAGAAGCCAGGTTGGTCTGTACGGTTTTTAGATGGGGCTGGGTGTGAAATTGCTGGCATCCGGTCCAACAAGTGCTTGATCTGGACCCCACCCCACTGCCCAGGCCCAGCACGGAGCTCTGGGTGATCTGTGTACCCCCCCCCCACCCCCCAGCTGCCAATGAGGTCGGAGGTACAGCTTGGCTGGATGGTTGCCAACAGCCTGGGGAGTACAGATGGGGGGGGCCTCTGGAGAAGGGGCAGCATGGCACACAGCCTCAGGATGTAAAGCTAGGCAGAGAAAGAAGTGGCCTGGGCTGTGTAGAGACTTGGAAAGTGGAAGCTGCTAAAGGAATGCATCCCTACGTGGACAGGCTCGAAAGCCACCTCCGCTGGCAGCTGTACTGCTTGATACATTGTGTCAACCTGAGAAGTTCAGAAGTTTAATTAAGTGACTCAGCAGAGAGCCAGGATTCTTACTTTGTAAACATCCTCATCTTGAGCAAGAGCAGGGCATGGGCATTGTGTGAGCTCTGCTCCTGCAGCCCCGAGGGTAGCTGGTTTATGATATAAGGAGGGGAGAGAGGCTGGCCAGGAGCCGCAGCTGCAGCCCTGCCCTTCGCTCCTGAACTGCTGCTCTCTGCCATGTGCGCTCTGCCTGGGAGCCAGCCCAGTATGGACTGAAATTTCCACAAACCGTAAGCTAGACAAACCTTTCCTTCCTTCATTTTGGGGGTCGAATATTTGTCCCAGCAAGGAGAGAAGAGTAACCGAGACAGAGGTGCGAGACTCAGCGTAACAAACAAAATGTGAACGTGGAAGGGACTCGCTCTCCTGCCTCCATGGCTGTCAGATCACAATACAGGTGCTTTATGCACCTGTTCAAAAACACTGGATTTTTTTTTTCATGTTTTTCTCTTTGGATGGGGGGGTTGCAAATTTTTTACTTCCTTTTGCTCTGTGGTTTTGTTTTGTGATTTATTTATTTATTTATTTATTTTCAGCTTACTTGCCTTGTTTTGGTGGAACAGAGATTGAACTCAGGCCCTTGTGCTTGCCAGGGAAGCACTTTATTCTACTGAGCCACCTCCCCAGCCCTGTTTTTGTATTTAATACAGGAGTCTACAGGGTCTCACTACACAGATCAGACTTGTAGTGATCCTCCTGTCTTCAGCCTCCGTGGTGCTGGGATTACAGGCATGTGCCATCACTCCAGGTCTCAGTGACCAGCTCACTGTGGCCCGGGGTGGGTCAGCAAGGCGTGTGCTGCCAAGGATCAAACCCCAGTCCCCGGGCTTGCCGGAGAGGCTCTTAGTTCTCTGAGCTATCTCGCCAGTGTAAAGGGTTAACAGAACTTTGTGCCTTAACTGTGAAAAATTATTAAAAACCCCTTGTGCTTCCTGTTATCTACTCGCTCCCTCTCGGCTCAAGGCTGCTGAGCAATAAATAACTGTTTCTTGTCGAGGCAGCGGGCTAAGACAAACTCCTTCCCTAACCACCTTCTGTAATGCGGTCAGCTTAAGATGTATCTTATAAAAATATGCACTCATCACTAAGCTGTAAAAGACCTTTAGTTACAATCAGTTTGCAGCTGTGTCAAATAAATGTAGTTTTCTGTTGTTCTGTGCTAGATAACAAACTCACTTACCAAACTGGATGTGATTTCTGTTATAAATACCTGCCTGCTACCCATGTTTGGGCCGACCAACCTTCTCCTGTGTGAGAAATGGCTGGCGGACCTGAACTCAATAAATAAAAGGCTCTATTCAAATTCCTATCTGGCTGATCTGGTTCCTACACTGAGTAACCCATTTTTTTTCTTTTTTTTTTTTTTTTTTTTTTTTTTTTTTTTTTTTTTTTTTTTTTTTTTTTTTGTCTTTTTTTGGAGACAGGATCTCACTGTGCAGTTCAGGCTGGCCTCAAACTCACTTTGTAGCTCAGGCTGGTCTCAAACTCACAATAATCCTCCTGCCTCAACTTCCCAAGTCCTGGGATTACAGGCATGCACCACCACACCCGGCTTCATCTTTTTCTTGATCATTCTCTTGTTAATTTTATATCATTATATTATTTTTCTTTTACACTTTAATAGGATCTTTTAATCTCTTTCCTCTCCTTTTCATCTTCCTGTTCTTTATTTTTCAGATTTTCTCTTATTTCCCCTCCCCCACCTCATCCTTAAGGAAGGAATGGACTGGGAATCGAACTCAGGACCTCACACTTGCCATGTCGTAGGCAAATAAATTAGTTAGACCAAACAAAATCAACAGAGAAATATCAGAGTTGAATCATACCTTCTTTGGGTTTTTTGTTTTGTTTTGTTTTCATTTGTTTTTTAGACAAGGTCCCACTGTGTAACTTAGGCTGGCCTTGAACTCCCTGGAGCCCCTCCCTGGAGGGGGTCCTTCTGACAGCTTTTCGAGTCCTGGGTTGCAGATGTGGGCCACCATGCCCAGCGAACCACACCTTTGAATAAATGGAGACATGACAGATATCTTCAGAAGTTCTACCCCACAACATAATTTTTGCTGGTCTATTAAAAGAAGTAGTTGAAAATTTTTTTCTCTCTCTCTCCTTTTTAATTTTTTATAGGTATTTTACCAATCTCACAGGATTATATTTGGTAATCTGAACAACTAATTTTAAGACACCAATATGCAACATAACAACTATTGTTGAGTTCCTATCATTGTGTTTAATGAAATTCTGTACCTTTTCTGATGTTTTTTTTTTTTTTTTTTTTTGCTATTTTTTGTATTCTCTTTAAAAATAAAAAAAAAAAAAATTAAATGTGCATTTCCCTCAACGGTACATATAATTTTCTCCAAAAATTAGCCCATAAAGTCTGGTTATATAAATATAAAATAATCAAAATTATCCCATGGATGTTATCAGATCATAGCACTAGGTTAGTGGCAAAAGAAGCCACAGAAGTGCTTTTCTGCCCGCTCCCCGCTCCCCCCGAGCGCCGCTCCCCCCGAGCGCCGCTCCGACTGCACTGCGCTCGCTCTGAGCTCCGGGCTCCTGCTAAGCTTGCGCGGCCGCCACCTCCCTCAGCCACCATCGTGATTATCTACCGGGACCTCGTCAGCCACGATGAGATGTCCTCCGACATTTACAAGATCCGGGAGATCGCGGACAGCTGTGCCTGGAGGTGGAGGGCAAGACGGTCAGCAGAACAGAGGGAACCGTTGACGACTCGCTCATTGGTGGCGATGCCTCCGCTGAAGGCCCCAAGGGCGAAGGCACGGAAAGCAGAGCAGTCACGGGTGTAGACATTGTCAGGAGCCATCACTTGCAGGAAACCAGCTTCACAACAGAGACCTACAAGAAGTTCATCAAAGGCAAACTTGAAGAACAAAGACCAGAAAGAGTAAAGGCATTTAAGACCGGGGCTGCAGAGCAAATCAAGCATGTCCTTGCTAATTTCAAAAACTATCAGTTCTTTATTGGTGCAAACATGAATTCAGATGGCATGGTTGCTCTCCTGGACTACCATGAGGATGGTGTGACCCCCATTTATGATTTTCTTTAAGGATGGTTTAGAAATGGAAAAATGTTAATGGATTCCATGGTAACCTTGGATCTATCACTTGTCGTAACTGGCTGCCTCTTGCCATCTACACAACACCAGGATTTTACACAAATGGGACTGATGTCATCTTGAACGCTTCGTTTATTTTGACAGTGATTTATTTGGAGTGGAGGCATTGTTTTTTAGGGGGAAAAATAAGTCATGTAGGTTGTCTAAAAATAAAATGCATTTGAACTCATTTCAGAGAATGCTTCTTAGTTTAATACATATCTAAACTAAGTCCATTGGTAATGTTCATGGAGAAGATAGAACCTGGTCAGAGGCCACTGCTAAAAAGCATAAGACTGTCTTCAAATAACTTCTGCAGTGGAACTGCTTCTGAGACTGGAATATAAGACAAGAATCAAAGTTTTAATTCTGAGTTGCAGAGAAGGGAAAGAGACCATGTTCATAGCAGTGCCAACACTGGAAATGGAGCCTTACATAGTTCATCACCCACAATGGAAGTAGTTAACCTGGAAGAGATTACGAAAAGAATAAAAAGACTTAACTTGGGAGAAAAAAAAGAAGAAGCCACAGAAGTAATACAAACACATGGAGCTTAAACATCTTCTTGAATAATGAGTAACGGGAAAAGTACTTCCTAGATCAAATGATAATTCCAGTACAATATGCCACAACTATGAGACACAGTGAAAGAGCTCCTCGGGGAGACAGTTACGCCTGCTGGTGATCACATCAGAGACCCAGCGAAGCCAGACAAATTACCTAGTGGTGTACCCCAAGGAAACAAGAGCAGTCCGAACCCAAAGCTGGCACAAGGAAGGAGATGACAAAGATGAGAGCAGAAATTGATGAAGTTGAGATCAGAAAAATACAGAGCTGTTTCTTTAAAAAAGAAAGAGGGGGAGACATCTGCTATAATAATGTCTGTAAGTATAATATCATGTATGCACCTTGTACGATACCAAAACAGTATGAAAACAGTTGGCAATGTATTAATTTATCGAATCTGTCTTGTTAAGGTGTCTTAAAACTGTCTGATTGATATTTGTACTTCAATAATATATAAAAAATAAATTATAAATAAATAAATAAATAAATAAATAAAATATAAGACAGTTAAGAAAAAAAAGAGGGGGCCGGGGAGATGGCTCAGGGAAATAAGGGTTTCCCTGGCAAGTGCAAGGGCCTGAGTTCAATCCCCAGTTCTGCCAAAAATGAATAAATAAAGAATAGCTTTTATCAAGAATTCAAATACAAGGATATTGGCAGGGGAAGGAGGCCCTCCATCTTGTTGGTGGGGAGCAGGGGAGATGGCTCAGTAGAAAAGAGCTTCCCTGGCAAGCGCAAGGACCTGAGTTCAATCCCCGGCTCTGCCCAAAAATAAAATAAATACATAAATCACCTTGTTGGCGGGAAGCAAATTAGTACAGTCACTACAGAAAGTTCTCAAAAAGCTAAAAGTAGAAAGTTAGAGACATCATATTACAGTAACATACATATACTCGTGATGTTTATACCAGCAGAACTCATAATAATTTATTATATATTAGAACTCTTTAATCATTTATAATTTGTCCCCCAAAAGCTTCATGAGTCAGAGAGGTTTTCTGGAGGTGGTGGGATCTGTAGAGTGTGTGGTTGATCCCTAGGGCAAGAGTGCTGGGATTAAGGGTGAGTAGCAGCTGGGCCAGTCCACTGACGGGATTGGCACCACCCTAACCCTGGCAGATGGCTACAATAGAAGGGACGGGAAGAGGCTTGTCTCGCCCTCTTTTGTTTCTTTTGCTGTCTTCTGTCATTATGAATACTGCCCCTCTGCCATGTGCCACCCTGCCTTGAAACAAAGCCAATTAGAGATTAAAACCTCTATAAACTGTGAGATAACTAAACCTTTCCCGCTTTTTTTTTTTTTTATCTCTTTGAGACGGGGTCTCACTATGCAGTTCAGGCTGGCCTTAAGCTCACTTGGTAGCTCAGGCTGGTCTCGAACTCACAACAATCCTCCTGCCTCAGCCTCCCAAATGCTGGGATTACAGGCCTGCGCCACCACGCCCGGCCCTTTCCCGCTTTTAACTTTGGGTGTTGGATATTTTGTCTTAGCAACAACAGAAAAGCATCAAAGACAAGGGGACCTTGGAAGCAGCCTGCATAGCCACCAACAGATGGGTATGTAAAGATAATGTGTTATTTACACAAAATGGACTGTACTGTGGAGAAAAACGTGAGGCGTTTGTAGGAAAATGGATGCAAATTTGAGACAATATAAATCTGGCACAGATGCTTAAATATTTTATGATTGGTCTTGTACAAGAAACCCAGGGCCAGCCAAATAGCTCAACTGATTAAAGCACCTGCAGGCAGGCGCAGGGGCCAGGGGTTCCATCCCCAGGCCTGCTGTGCTGGCCCCTACCCCGGGGTGCACTGAGACAGCAATTGAGACTGAGTGTGGTAGCACACACCTGTAATCTCAGCTTGTGGGAGACTGTAAACAAGAGGATCACTACAAGTCCAATCTAGTAGTGAGACCCTGAACACCCTGTAGACCCTTCCCTAAAATACAGAAAAAGAAAAAGAAAGAAACCCAAAGTATCATTTTTCATTTATGTGTTCGTTATAGGCTTTCACTAGGCAGCTCAGACTCGTATTGATCCTCCTTGTTTCCAGCCTCTCCAGATGCTGAGATTGCAGGCATGGGCCACCGTGCCACCATGCCTGGACTTGGTTGCCAGCTCAGCACTCCCTGGGGGCAGACCAGCATGGTATGTGGGACCAAGAATGGAACCCTGGTCCCTGAGACAAAGTATAAATAATTTAAAGATCAAAATAAAAGTTAGTAGGAAATAGAGAGATAGATCTTTTACAAATGGGAAGGGTCAAAGAAACACAAGGAGTGGAGAAGAAAAGAGGAAGTGATAAAATGTGTCCTGCGCCTGGCCCACCTCTCACAGGAATGTAACAGCTTCTGCAGACACATATGAATAAATCAAATGCTTTAAGAATCTCAGTTTCCCGGAGGTAGCAGTACATGCCCATAACCCCAGCACTCAGGAGTTCAAGACCAGCCTGAGCTACAAAGTGAGATCCTGTCTCCAAAAACAAAACCTAAAACAAAACAAAACAAAACCTCCATGCAGGTCAGAGTGGAGAAGCACTCATGAAAGAGATGATAGCTAAGGGCCAGTCAGATAGTTCAGTGGATTAACGCACCTGCTTAGGCAGATGCAGGAACCAGGGTTCAATCCCCAGCAAGCCGTGTCCGCCCCACCCCAGAGCCTGCTGAGACAGCAATTGAGACTGGGCGTGGTGGTGCGTGCCTGTAACCCTAGCACTCAGGAAGCTGAAGAGAGGAGATCACTAGGAGTCTGATCTGCGTAGTGAAACCCTGATGACCCTGTGGACGCTGCACTAAATACAAAAAAGAAAAAGAAACAAACAAACCTGGACTGAATAGCGGGCCCCCTTGCACAACTGCTAAACAAGACCTGGAAATCTCTGCTCCCAGCCACTTATACAAAAGGCTTCTAAATTAGAATGGAAGAAGGAAAACCATCTCAATTTGCAGGTAACATAATGCTACTCTTGGGCTGGGGAGATGGCTCAGTAGAATAAGCACTTCCCCGGCAAGCGCAAGGGCCTGAGTTCAATTCCCCAGTTCTGCCAAAAAAAAAAAAAAAAAAAAAAAAAAAAAAAAAAAATTAACTGAAAGTCTATCCTAGGCCTAAGCAACTTATAGCACGAGACCCACAGGGGGCTTACAAACAGGTTAGAGTAACTGGGAGCGGGCAGCATTAGGTGGTCCTTTATGGCCTTGCCAAAGCTCTGCCTTTGCTTCATTCTTTCTAGAAAGCCTGCTTTGATCTCCGCGCTGCGAATTGGTCTCCCATGGCTGATACGACACCAAAGGGCCCCCAGGGGGCGGCGCTGTGTAATTCACGATGACCAATAAACTGGACCCAGCAGTGTGGCCTTCCCGACTGCTCACCCTTCACTGCTCGGCTTTGTTTGTTCTCCCTCCTCTTGGGTTGCGTGACGCAGCAAGCTTGTATCAACGTGCTTGGCTGGCAAATGCTCTGACCAGTGCTTTGAGACTGCATCAAAGACACCCACGCTCCCGGTTAAGCGGAGCGTTCCTGGCCCAGGCTTTGTCAGAGGGCAGCTGCCACCATCCGCTGTATTCCGTCAGTTCTTACCTGCTGGGCTGAGTATTTTCCCAGTCTTGCTATTCCCCTCGCTTCATGCTGCCACATACACAAGAAAGATCCTTGATACAAACGGTTCAAATAGTTTACCTCTACGGAGAGCCGTCTTGGATAAATTAAGTGCTGATCAACAAAATATTCTGAAATTCATTGCTTTCAATGAAATTTTCTTGATGCCTGCCTGCTATACAGTTTTTATGCTTTTTTAGTGGCCAAGGAAGTTTGCTCCAGCCTTTTATATACTATAGATTTCTTACTCTTTCATATTCCTCTAGAAGAAATCCATACTCTCGGAACTTGTTTAATGAACTGAGAATTGTTATTGAACATCTAATAATGAAACCGGCCTGCCCGCTGTTGGCGAGAAGATTTAGCCCCCAGAGCACTGTCTTTAGAAGCAGTCTGGCACCAACAGTTGTGTAGTTTAACATCTAGTTAAGCTATGTGTATAATATAAGCACTATTAACAGCTGGTACTTTTGCTAGGATCAGAAATTCCAGGTCTTACACTGATTATAATCCAATTTGCATAATTTAAATAAATGCATTTCATTGGAAAAATAATCATTTTTCCCAGCACGTTAAATTAAGCCTTTTTTTTTTTTTTTTTTTTTGCCTTTTTGAGACAGGGTCTCACTATGCAGTTCAGGCTGGCCTTAAGCACACTTTGTAGCTCAGGCTGGTCTCAAATTCACAACAATCCTCCTGCCTCAGCCTCCCAAATGCTAGGATTACAAGCATGCACCACCATGCCTGGCTAAATTAAGCTTTTTTAATAAGGGTTTCTGAAATTTTTTCTGTGCTCTGTTGCTAATGGATAAGGAAGTCTGTATACAGTGGTAAATATACCAAATTTTTTAAAATGCTGCTGTGCCTGCATCATGAAATACGTTAGTTTCTTGTAAAGCTAGTTCTGAAATTTGTTTCACCGTAATTAAAAATCTGAGTTTACATTTGGCATGAATTCAGAAAGATAACATGTACATTCAGTATATTTTAAGGCAGTATCCTTTTGCCACTCAGTAATTTTGGTTGATGATTTTAACACATTATTCTGACTGTAGACAGGTGCAGCAGAATGTAATTGAAGATTGAGAGTATCTGACTGTGCTCATGTGTGTTCTGAAATAATAAAGATTCCTTGTAGATTACAAAAAACAACAACAGGCTCAAAGGCCAGGACCAAAACTAGCAGTCAGTCTGTAGAGCCCTGGTGCCTCCAAGCGAGACGAGGTGGCAGCTGAGGACTTTGACCCAGCCAAGTCCCTTCTAGCTCAGGGGCTGCAGTCAGCAGACGGTCAGCTTGCTGGTTACCCTGATTTGCTCCTGTGTGCTTTCCCATAATGCACTGCTCCTCAGCCCTTGAGCCCTGACTGCACCAGCAGTTCACTCCCATCACTTCCCTCCCCAGTCGAACTGTGCACCTAAAAAAGGCCAGGGACACTGTGCCTCATGGGCTTAGTCCCTCTCAAGGTTCTGACCATCCAGTTTCCCTTGTAACTGACAGATAGATAGATGGATAGCTTTTGTCTGTGTTCTGTTCTGTTTTCATACTCCTGAACAGGAAAGTGGTGGTCTTAGGCCAACGCCCTATAAACCTCTTCCTCCGTTAACTGTGGGTGGTGGTATTTTGTCTTAGCAACAAGAAAAGTAACTGAGACACGCTCTGTACACCCATGCTTCTACGGTATTAGTCATAGGCTGGTTAAATGACTATTACTATCTACAAGTGTAGGAGTCAGGATTCAGTGACTGTAACAAAATACCTAAGACAATCAGCTTACCAAGTACAAAGGTTTATTGAGGCTCACATGTTTGAAGGCTTCAGTCTCTGATGGGTTTGATTTGCTCACATCATGGAGGACAGAAAGTAAAAGAAAAAGAGAAGGAAGGGCTGGACTCCCATAACCTCCTTCAAAGGCCACTCCCCCTGTGACCCACGACCTTTAACTAGGCCCCTCCTTTTAAAGGCTCCACCACCAACTGATAGCTTAGAACCCAATTTTTAGCACACTGGCCTTGAAGAGCATTTGAGACCCAAACTGCAGTACAGGAGCTTGAGAACTGTAGATTGTGCACATCGTACCCTACAATATAGGCCACAGAGTGCAGCCACCACCAAATTAAAATAGGCGTAAGTGATAAAAAAAAATACCTAAAAATAAGTATTCAGAAAAATTAGAACCAACTTTGCCAAGTATGATGACATATGCACCTATAATCCTAGCACTCTAGGAATCTGAGACAGGAGGTCCCAAACCCAACCTCAGCTGGGCAATTTTTTTTTTTTAATTTGGTCTTTTTCAGATAGGTTTTTTTGTTTGTTTATTTTTTCAGAACTGGGGATTGACCTCAGGCCCTTGTACTTGCCAGGAAAGCACGTATGCCCCTGAGCCATCTCCCCGGCCCTCAGATAGGGTTTTGCTCTGCAGTCCAGGTTGGCTTGAACTCACTTGGAAGCCCAGGATGGCCTGGAACAGGCAGTGATCCTCCTGCCTCAGCCTCCTAGGTGCTGCTGGGATTACAGGTGCGCACATCACCATGCCTGCCACATCAGCTGGGGCCATTGAGCAGCTTAGGGAGACCATGGGGAAAAGCTCCCTGCGTTTGATCCAGTACTGATTTTTCCAGTACTGGAAAAATTATTCAATCAATCAATCAATCAGAAGGGCTGGGGAGATGGCTCAGTAGAAGAAGCGCTTCCCTGGCAAACTCAAAGGCCTGAGTTCAATCCCCAGTTCCGCGAAAAAAAAAAAATCAATCAATCAGACAAAATTGAAACCACGTTCCCATGGGGATGTGAAAGCAAGGAAGGATCCTTGATGCACACTTTTTTCTCTAGGGTTAATGTAATGATCACATACGGTAAACATATACTAATTTAAAAAGGAGGTATTAACTCACAAAGGTAAATATTCTTGCGAGCTTCCAGGAGCACCACAAATCCATTTGCTGCCTATCCCTTATTGCGTTGTAGGTCATTGTGTAATTCAGTTCCTTTTCTCTACATTTTGGAAAATATTCTTTTTGGGGGAGCGTGTGCCTACGTTGCTGTGGTACAGCAGGAAAATATTCTGCAGTTCTTCTTCCCCTGCACTGACCACGACCACACCAGCAGCCACTGACCACGACCACACCAGCAGCCACTGACCACGACCACACCAGCAGCCGTGACCCCAGAGCGCCGGCAGTGAGGCTCTCGCCCCTTCCCCGTCCCAGGCAGGAGTGACGAAGGACTCTGGGAGGAAACGACCGATTCATGCGAAAAGTACTACAGCTTCTGAGCCTTAGGGGTCCTTCAGAAAATGCAGAGGCTCTTTCCACCTATTCTAGATCCACGGTCCCCGACTAGAGGTGATTTGTCCCCTACCCCAGAAGAAATTCATCAACGTCTAGAGAAATGCTTGGTCAGAATGACAGGGGCAGAGGCCCGGTGAGATAGCTCAGCAGACTAAGCGCCTGCTTAGGCAAGCGCAGGGGACGAGTTTCCATCCCTGGCACCACACGCCATGCCAGCCTCACCCCAGGTATGCTGAGCCGGCCACTGAGACCAGAAGTAGTGGGGCACACCTGTAACCCCAGCACTGGGGAGGCTGAAAACGAGAGGATCACTATGAGTCCAAGATGCACAGTGAGATACAAATACAATAAAAAAAAAAAAAAAAAAAAAAAAAAAAAAAAAAAAAAAAAAAAAAAAAAAAAAAAAAAAAAAAAACAGGAGGTGGTCCTCCTGGGATGTACTGGGCAGAGGCCAGGAATTCTGCTTCCTCTTCCTCTTCTTTTTGAGACAAGTTCTCACTATGCCATTCAACCTTTCTTGAACTCACTTGATAGCCCAGGCTGGCCTCCAATTTACAGGGATCCTCCTGCCTCAGCCTCCCAGGAGCTGGGCTGCACCATGGCGTGCACCACCACGCCTGGCCAGCTTCTAAGTGTCCTGCAGCGCGCAGGACAGCCTCTGGAACCAGGATGACTTGGGCCCAGAATGTCAATTTGTACTAAAGTCAGAAACTGTTCTAGAATAGGATCCAAAGGGCTGGGGATTTAGCTCAGGGGCGCCACACCTACCTAGCAAGTGTGAGGCCCTGAGTTCAAGTCCCAGTACCAAAAAAAAGAAAAAAGAATAGAATCCAAATGTGAACATACCACACACACACACACACACACACAAGAATTTGATATTCGTTTTATGTTTTGGTCTTTCTTCTTTTACTTTTCATTTTTTTAAAGTTTGCAGACATACAGAAAACAGGAAGAATAAGAAATATGTGCAATGTCACACTTTAGTCAAAATGGGCCCTACTGCATCATGCCTCATGTCCTCGTAAGAAGAGATTAGGGCCCAGAGAAATCCACGCAGGAAGCCAGCTGCTCCCAGCCATTTGGGGGTCCAGAAGAGGGTTCTCAGGAGATACCAACTGTGCTGACACGCCCATCCCCACCCGTCCCCTTCTAGAACTGAGAGAAAACATCTGTGTTCAGCACCAGCACAATTCCTGAATGACCATGGGAGCTGTACTCTTTGACAGGGTCTTGCTATGCAGTTTGGACCAGCCTTGTGCTCACTTTTGTAGGCTCTTGGCTGATCTGGAGCTCCTAGTGATCCCTGTCTCAACCTCCCAAGTGCTGGGATCACCATGCCTGGTTCCGGAGCCGGTGTGGCATGAGAGTCCAGGGATCGAACTCAGGACCTTGTGCTTGCCAGGTAGGTGCTCGTGCCTCTGAGCTATCTCCCCACCCCAGAAGCTGTACTCCTAATAGCCCAGCCAGGCGTCAGCGGGTTCAGGGACAAACAGTGGCATAGTCACACAGTGAAATATTACTAATGACCTACTGATAATATATAGGATGTGGTTAAAGCTCAAACACATGCTGCCGAGTAGCAGTGCCACGTTCAGAGGTTCATGTATCCTGTGGTTTTACTCATGAGAATTTCCAGAGGAAACAAAGCCAATCCACATGAAAGAAATCAGAGTAACATTTGCCCTTGGATAAAAGTGGGGCTGAAAATATCCCCCTGTTGATATGGGAGTGGGTTACAGCACCTGCCAGGACTCCCCAGACTGCACAGTGAAGACCCCCAGGTGTCACTATTGTGGGTTATAACAATATAGTTTAACCCTTTGGTAAAAAGGGTTTTAGAGAGAAGGAAAGTAAGAGAAAAGATGAGAATTTGGAGGCTAGATTCACAAAGCTGGACACTGACATAGGGAAAACTTCATAAAGGAACAAGTTAAAGGCTCTGGGGAGATAAGCTCAGTAGAATAAGTGCTTGCCTGGCAAGCACAGGGTCCTGAGTTCAATCCCCAGTACCACAAAAAAAAAAGAAAAGAAACAAAAGCAGAAAAAAGGGACTGGAGAGATAGCTCAGTAGTGTAAGTGCTTGCTTGGCATAAATTCAATCCCCAAAAACAGGGGAGGTACACTACCAAAATATAGTTACATAGATAGATAGATCTATAGATATGGAGAGAGACTTGAGAACAAGTCTTCCTGGATTCTGAGGCCTCCTGGGCCCCAGCTTGGTAAATGACAAAGGACCTGCATCAGTACTCACCAACGTGGAATTCACACTCGCACAGGGGACTCAGGTTCCCTGGATGTAAAGCATTGTGTCCTCCCTCCCATCACATCCTGGAAGTAACTTCAGTTAGTCCAAGACAGCCTTGAGCCACTTTCCCCTGGGTCCTGGCCCTGGGTCCACCGCGGAGGCTCCGCCAGCCCAGGCAGGGGTCTGGGACCGGGTGGTTCTGAGCCCTTTTCTCCCAAGCCTGCCCCATTTCCCATGCAGTTGCACACGCTAGGACACACACATGTGCAAACACGTGCACACATACAACACGCATACCTCCACACATGCGAGCAAGCACACACAGCCAGGCCGCCTCGGGGATGGGCGCCTGGAAGTGGAACTCCATAGTTAAAGAATGCTCTCCTGCCGGGCGTGGTGGCACATGCTTGTAATCCCAGCACTCGGGAGGCTGAGGCAGGAGGATTGTTGTGAGTTCGAGACCAGCCTGAGCTACAAAGTGAGCTTAAAGCCAGCCTGAACTGCATAGCGAGACCCTATCTCAAAAAGACAAAAAAAAAAAGAATGCTCTCCTTAGACTTCATGCATGCCTCTCATTCACATTCAAAAACGCTCAGCAATTTATGTTTCCACTTTGAACATACAGTAACACCTGCTTCTCCACACCCTCAGCAACATGGTAGGAATAATTCCTTAACAATGTTTGTCAGCTTAGGCCAGACATGGTGATGCACACCTTTAATTCCAGCACTCAGAAGGCTGAGGCACAAGGATTACCGCATGTTCAAGGCCAGCCTGAGCTATATCATGAAACACCCTGTCTCAAAAAGACAGAAAGAAAATGGTCAATTTAATGAATAAAAAACAATAATGCAATTTGCTTTGCATTATAGTTTGTGTCTAGATGTCCCACAAAGCCTCATGCAGTCATGGGGCAGCTGCTAGAGTTTGTGATGAATTCCTGATCCAGTGCTGGGATTATGGGTGTGAGTGCTGCTGGGATTATGGCTGTGAGAGCTGCTGGGATTATGGATGTGAGAGCTGCTGGGATTATGGGTGTATTATAGGTGCCTGCCTGTAGGCAGGCTGTCGGCCCTGGGGCAGAGGGCCTGAAAGCAACAAAAGGGAGAGACTGGCTCTCTGCAGCCATTGTTGCTGCTGCTGCTCTTTGCCGCTGCCAGGAACGGCTGCCCTCTGCCATGTGCCCTCTGCCTTGGAGCCAGCTGAGTATGAACTGAAACCTCCAGTAACTGTGAGCTGAATAAACCTTTCCTTCCTTCATTTTGAGTATTGGGTGTTTTGTCCCAGCAAGGACAGAAGAGTAACTGAGATACTTTGCTTGCAAATGTATGCGGTATATGGAGGTGCCATGTTCTTTTAAATACCTCTGAGAATATTTATGCCAATTACTTAAAGTCCCTCATCCATCTGTGAATTAATGACATTAATTCTAAATCTGGGGTTTCTGTGGATTTGTGTTCTTCACCCTCGCTCTGTTAACTTTCCTCCAATTCTTTTTTTTTATTTTTAATGTATTTAGCACAGGGTCTACAGATTGCACTCATAGTGATCCTCCCGTTTTCAGCTTCCCAAGTGCTAGGATTACAGGCATGCACCACCACACCCAGTCTCAATAGATGCCTCAGCAGGCCCTGGGGGCAGGGCCGGCACTGCACGCTGGGGCTGGAACCTGGGTCCCTGGGCCTGCCTAAGCAGGCGCCTTAGTCCGCTGAGCTATCTGGACGGCCCTTTCCTCCAGTTCTTGCTTACAAGGAGTGCTCTGACGTGGAAGTGGCCCGGAACTCTGCTCACAGGCCGCAGCCCTCTGCTCCCGCACTCTCATTCTGATTTTCCTGATCTTATTTTTAACCTCAGAAGCTTAATTTGCTGCTGGCCACTTTCCTGGTTTGCCTTGGACTTATAGTATTTTAAAATTTCTTTAGAAAGGCCACAGCTGGGGACCCCGGGGACCCTTTGTGCCCCTTCAGGTCCAGCATTAAAACCCAGCACAGGGGCACCACACACTCCTGTCTTTTCCTGATGGCTGCAGAGGTCCCTGGGAACTGGAGGTGGCAGAGAAACAGGCACCACTGTGAAGGCCTTGGGACTCTGCCCGGGGTGGGAGGGAACCCGTCAGGGACAGGCCCCCAGGGACGGGGGGGGCAACAGCTCGGCCTGAGGGATGGGATGGGGGAGCACCTCGGGCACAGCTCCCGTGGGGAGGAGTTGCCCCAGCTGGAGTTCCCCGAGGGCCTCTGCCTCTAGTGCCCAGGGCCTCTCCCCCACTTCTGATTGTGCCCTGCCCAGAGGTTGAGGTTATTTCAAAAGGAGCCCTAATCCCACCTGCCTCCTGGCCTGGCCCCTCATGTAAAACTCCAGTCTGTGACCTGCACATCGCGAGGCTGTGCAGTCCCACCTGGCTGGCAGCCTGAGGCCCCCCACCTCGCTCCCCCCTTCCCTAGGCCCAGGAGTCCTCACCTACAGCCGGTGCCAAGGCCCAGAATCTGCGGGAGGTGTTTGCCCTATTCACCCCCAGGGAGCCCAACAGAGGATGCGCAGCTGGCCACAGCAGGGAGACCCAGCCGTCAGCGGTGTGCTGACCAAGGGTGCTTTGGGGGCACACGGAGCCTGCGTCCCTTGCCAGGTAGGCAGTGGCTGGAGGAGGTGAGGCTGATGTGGGGTGCTAGCATCTCCCCGGCAATGCCAGTCTGTGTGCCCCCCAGCCCTTATCGGGTGCCCGCCCCAAGTGGTGAGGGCTGAAATCCAGGGAAGAGAGCTGAGCTCGGAAGCGGATGAGTTCAGCTCGGAGTGCAGCCCCTCCACACCCAGGTTGCTATCCCAGCCGCTTTGTGGTTGAGACACAGCCGGATTACGCCGGAGAGCTCTGGGCTGAGGTCAGCAAACCTGCTCTCATGACACTCGGCCGGTCACCTCCACCAGGTCACCAGCCAAAGGTGGGTCTCGGCTTCCTGTCTTCGAAAACTTAAAGTAAACCCAGTAGGGTGGTGCATACTTGTACTACCAGCACCCTGGGAGGCTGAGGCAGGAAGATCCTGAGTTTGAACCTAGCCTGGCTAGTTTCACAGCTGAAGCCCTGCCTCAGAATAATTTTGTTTTCAAAACAAGAGGGGGAGATGGCTCAGCAGAATAAGCTTCCCTGGCAAGCGCAAGGGCCTGAGTTCAATCCTCGGTTCTGACAAAAACAAAACAAAACAAGAGGGGCTGAGAATATAGTTTGTTGCAGAGGCCCTGGGTTCAATCTTCTATAACACACACAAAAAAAATAATAATAATTAATTAAAGCTAAGTCATCCCTCAGTCACACACCTCCCGTGATGCTTCTAGGAGGGTGATGTGAACACGCTCTTTCACGCCTGCTGGTTGTGCTCTGCTGTCGTCCACAACCCAGCCAGGCCACCTCTGACTGTCACTTCATCAGTGGCTCCCCACAGTGGCACCAGAGCTGCACATGGCTTCCCGTGGCCCTGACACACAGCTTCTTTGATGATTGCATCTTTTGGCCCTAACCTGACAGTGCTGACTTCACTCACAGAAGCCACTCACACCCGGACCCTCTCTGAGCCTTGTGGCTGCAACTGGGCTCCGCCTCTTCCTCTCTCCACCTGCAACACCCACAGCACCTCCCGGAGGAAGCACAGCTCTGACCACCAGGCAGCCGTGGTGTGGAGTACCTGGGCAGCCAGGTGTCCCCGGTGTGCTGTCCCTCCAGCCTGGCTTCCCTTGGAGAGGCAGGGAGCGAAGGTCAGGTTGGTGCATGGAAAGGACAACGGAGAGTGAACCAGGTCATGCCTGACCACAGTTTCCTCCGGGCCTGCTCAACTCCTCCCCCAAGGTGGTCACAAGGGTCTTAGGGGACAGGAAGGGCCTCCACAGAAGCCTGGGAGCTGTACGGGCCAGGCCCAGATTTCTGTCCACATTATCCCAGCCACAGACCTGGCCTGTCTCACTGCGCCTGGCCAGCTTGCTGGAAGAGCAGGCAGAATCAACCCCCATCTGCCTGTCCCCACCACTCCCATCTGATCAGTGCCCAGGACAGGGCCACATGGCCTGGAGGGTCGGCCTCCCACCACAGCTGCTGCTGCTTCTGCTGCTGCTCGCAGGTGAGAGGGTGAGGGGAGCCAGGCTGCGGGGTAGGGGGGCAGGTCGGGTGACGCTGTGCCCCTCGCCTTGTTCCCCAGGCTCCGGGCTGTGCTCCGACATTCAGGTGCTGCAGAGAGTGGCAGGAGAGACGCTGAGCGTGACCTGTAACTACCCATCCCGCGGCGAGTCCTACGTGGAGAAGAGCTTGTGTCGCCAGGTGACAGAGTTCGTGTGCGGCAAGTTGGTCTCCAGCCCCAGCGCCAGCGCCCAGGGCCAGGTCCCTCGGCTGTCCGTCAGGGACCACCCTGCCGCTGGCTTCTACGTCGTCTCCCTGGCTGGGCTCAAGGAGAGGGACTCTGGACACTACTGGTGCTCCCTGCGCCATGCTTCGAGCCACACGGTCTTCAACTCCGTCAAATTCTACCTGGCCGTGTCCCCACGGCCAGGTGAGTCCTGAGGTCCTCATGGGGAGCCTCCACTCCTCCCGGGGCCTCTACCCTCTGCTCACCCACCCAGCCTCCAGACTATGACTCGGCCTCCTCCGGGCCCACAGGCGCCTCCACAGGGCCTGGCAGAGCCGAGACCACAGGCCCACCTCATCCTGACCCAGGGGGTGCCTGTCCCATACCGGGCCCTCCACCCACACGCTCCTTCCTCTCCAGCCCCTACCCAGGCTCCCAGGACTACCTGCAACCCCACTTCCTCAAAGGGCCAGAGCTCTGTGTCCCCAACAGAGGAAATCACCGAGGCTTCTGAGGCTCCATCTGCCTTCACCACGCCAGCACAGTGAGTCTGGCACCAGAACCTGTCCACACCTGCCCACCCAGGCCAGACCTGACTGAACACTCCCTTCTTGTCTCTCCACCTCCAGGCCCCGGAATGCCACCCTCTGCCCTGGCCCTGCAGTCCCCTGTGCCCTGGATGCTGGAGTCTGCGGACTTCTTCTCACCAAAAGCCTGGTGCTGATGGCCCTGCTACGGTGAGGGGGTGGGGGCCTGAGACTGAGGGAGCTAGAAGAGGCAGCAGGGACAATTTCTACTCCGAGACAGAGCCCACAGAGCAGGGGAAATGATAAATGACTGCACAGGCCTCCAAGTGCGAGCTCCAAGCTCCCGTGGTGTCTCGTCTCTGGCTCTCCTCTCTCTGTCTCTTCCCTCTCTCTGTTCTATTTCTCCTCTGCCTTCTCCTTTTAGGAACGCTGACCTGCACAACCCGGAAGTCCCCCACTGCCCACCTGCTCAGATATAGGGACCTCCCAAAGCTGCCCCTGAAGGCCTCCACCCACCCTGAGTCCTGAGGGAGGCCAGACACAGGACAAACACTGCTGCCCGCCCTGGGAAGGAAACACGTGGGGAAATGGAGGCAGGACGGGTAGAAAAGTGTGGGTGGGTGGAGAGGTCTGGAAAGAGGATCAGACCAGGCCCGAAGTATGTTTAGCCAGGGTAGAGGCTGTGGGGAGAGGGAAACAGGGTCCAGTAATGGTTTAAGTCACTTCATTGCCTGGGGGCTGAAGCAGGAAGTGGGAGTTTAAGGCCAGCCAGGGCATGTGTGACCTCATCCAAAAATAAGTGATTTTACCCATTTCTCTGCTCCTGGCATTGCAGGACCTTGTGGAACAGAAGCGTGCAGCTCAGAGAGAGCTCGGCTACGGGCCCACAGTGCCACCCTGAGCCCCAGGACCTGAAGTGGGAGCCCAGTGTCCCCCAAGCCTGGGCCCCCAGGAGTGCCCCCGACCTCTGAATCCTGCAGTCCTGCAAGAACAAGGCCAGAGCTCTGCCACACCCCTCGCGCCACCCAGGGGTCCTCCTCGAGGCCTGCCTCCACACAGACAGCCGCATCTTCTCATGGGAGCAAATCCCCGTGCGTGTGTGCGTGTGTGCGTGTGTGTGTGTGTGTGTGTGTGTGTGTGTGTGTGAACTCTCAGCCGCATTCCCTAAGGCTCTGGGCCCTACGCTCCCTGCCGTATCTGAGACAGGAGCTAACTATGGGGGAAGAAGGGAGGCCCATCTGGGTGGGGCCCGCGACCTTCTGAGTCCGGCACTAGCCCAGGGCCAGGATGCCTGAGTCCAAGCACCATGGGAGACAGCAGCCGAGAGCTCAGCTGATGCACAATCCCTACAGAAGCCAAGCTGTCTTCTGTAACCTGATGCTTGTAGCCCTGATTACCATATAATTACTATGCAAATTTGACCCCACCTCCTCTGGGCTTCAGGCGCCATGACAGTCCCTCTGAGGATCACAAATTCAACTCCCCAACAGAGGGGCCAAGCCAAACCGCTTATTGTAGGAGTCAAGCATCAGACCAAAGCCTGGACCCCATCCCAAACCCTAAGGCTCAGGCCAAGCGCTCTTCCCCATGGCCACTTCCGCCCACCCAGGGCAGAGGACTTCCACTTTCAAATAAATCTTTGATTCTGCTGCTCTTCTCGAGGGTCCCGCTCAGTTCTTCATTCGGGATGTCAAGAACCCGGACACCACCCGGATCTGGTAACACCCCCCCCCCTTTCTGTGGTGGCTCCTTATGAAAGAAACACCTTAGGCACATGTCACAGAGCAAAGCGAGCCGGGAGGCAGGGACCATTAAAGGGCCTCAGAGAGGCCCTGACAGCTCAGCCCTGCACCCTGGGCGTGAGACTGAGCAGCGTGGGCCGGCAAAGCCAGGGCTCAGAACGCGGGCTGCTGCATCCGGCACGGCCTCTCTTGTAGAGGAGGCTGAAGCCAGCCCGTGAAAGGGCCCAGCCTTTATCTCTCTCCTGATTTCTCAAGGGGTCAGATGAAAGATGTAGTCTGAAGTTGGGCCTGGCGGCTGGTGCATACCTGTAACCTCAGCACTCTGGGGGGCTGAGACAGGAAGATGGCCAGCTCAACCCAAAGACAGCCCAGGTACAATTTTACAGTTTGGCAAGACCCTGCTCAGAATTTTTTTTTTTTAAATTTTACAGGGTTGAGAATATAGCTCCATGGAAAGACTCAGGGCTCAGTCCCCAGTGCTACCAAATCATAATCATAATACAGGGGCCGGGGAAATGGCTCAGTGGAATAAACACTTCCCTGGCAAGCACAAGGGCCTGAGTTCAATCCCTGGTTCCACCAAAAAACAAACAAACAAAATAATAATACAATTCAGCTTGTGTGCAATGGAGTGGAATTTTAGCCTGAATGACACCATGCTGGTTTGCTGAGCCAGGCAGAGAGCTGGACCTCAGCACAAACCAGCGACTGCCTATAAATAAACCCACTGTTACCACCAGGGCCCCTACTCCGCCCTGTCATGCACTGTCACCCCATCACAGTGCCCCCATGCTGTCCTGACTGTGGTAGCTGTGGGCTCCACTTGCACGGCCAGGCTGGGGACCAGGCTGACCTGGTCGAGCCTTGTCACTCCAAGGAGCTTCCTCTCTTCTGGGCACTGCCCGGTCCCAGCCCCTGGTACTGCTCTTACTTTCTGGGCCATCTCCTCGGAGCTCTCTGGCAACCTCTGCTGTTTCCCACCCCCGGGGACGAGCTGAACCTCGGGCCGTGGGCTTCAGGCCCGCAGGACAGGATCTCACACCGCATCCGCCCTCCCGAACCACACGGTGCCCTCCGCTCTGCCAGCCCTCCGCCGCATCTCAGGGTCCCCACACAGCAGGCAGCAGGGGAGGATGTGGGCAGCTGACCCGTCTCCAGCCAGGCCTCTGAGGTCAATGACCCACTTCTGACCCTCCACCCCTGCAGCTTCCTCCCCTAGAGCTTTTCTGGTCTATGAAGACATCAGCTGGTAACCAATTTCAAATGCATGAGGACCTCTCTTCCTCCCCTTCTCCTCCTCCTCTTCTTCTCCCTCTCCTTTCCTTCCTTTTCTTCATTTCCTCCTCTTCTTCTTTCTCCTCCTCTTCTCCTTCCTCCTCTTCTTCCTGCTCTTCTTTTTTTTTGGTGGAACCGAGGATTGAACTCAGGCCCTTGTGCTTGCCAGGGAAGCACTTGTTCCACTGAGTCATCTCCCAAGCCCCTTGTTCTTTTTTTCTTTGTGTGATATTCAGGTTGCTTTCCAAGCAGGGTTTGAGGGATGCAGAGACGTGAGTTGGGTTGGGCTGGGCCAGGTTTGATTTTTGTCTTTGTTTTCTTATATTTGGAATCATCTCCATTCCTCTGAGCCTGAGATGTCTTGTGAACGTCATTCTCTTTTAAAACACCTGAGTTTGGGGGCCGGGGAGATGGCTCAGTGGAATAAGCACTTCCCTGGCAAGCGCAAGGGCCTGAGTTCAATCCCCAGTTCTGCCAAAAAATTAAAACGTGTGAGTCTCAGCCCAGGAAGCTGCACACACTGCCATCCCTACACTGGGAGGCTGAGGCAGGAAGACAGAAGATTCGAACTCAAGTTGGGCATCTTAGTGATTTAACAGCAGCTTGTTTCGAAAAGTAATAAAAGCTGGGATGTGGCTCAGTGGAGTGATCTTGGGTTCAAGTCCCGGTACCAATAACCCTCTTCACCTAAATTAATTTTCTTTGACCCTTCTTCTGCCTTGTGTCATTAATCAAAAGCCACATCCACAACAGCTAGTGGACGAGGTCCTTCTGTGCCTCAGGCTTCTGCGGAGAAGCCGAGAGTGAAACCTTGAGGCTTCCCAAAAAATGTGACACTTGCACCCTTATCCTCCTGGAGCCACTGCTCAAAATGATAAGAAGGCTGCATCTGGGCTGTGATCTCAGCCCCTGACTCTAATGTCTTCCCATTTCCTGAAAGACAGAAGCAGGGACAGAAGCGTCCCAGTCTTGGACTGGGTCCCAGAGGTACAAGTCCATCTTCTGCTGCTGCTACAAACTACGCCAAGTTTTCAAGGCAGTGAACCAAGATGGCGGGCCCTCATCTCCTCAGCACCTGGCTGGGTCCCATCTTGATGACATCATCAGGTGGGAACATGTGTGCCAGGAATGATCACAGGATGACAGAGAAGCCAGAGAGAGCAGGGAAGGGGAGGTCAGCCTCCCTCATTAGAACACATCTCCTCTTCACAGAACTTGATCCACGAGACCAGCATGGACTGGAAGCTCCTTCCACCAGACTGGCACTGAGGGCCAAGTTTCCACACATGACTCTGTGGGACAGGCCACATCTAGACCCCAGCACCGGGATGGTGCACAAAAAGCTCCCAAGAAACAAAAAGAGCCAACCCAGGAGCATAGCAGCAGTGAGCCTGCAGGTCGGAGGTCCATGGAAAGTTCTAGAACACATGGAGGAAGCAGGTTGGAAGAGCGGGAGCTAAAGAGGAACAGAACAGGTGAGACACTGGCAGGCCATCAGAAGTGGAGGCGGGGGTGAGTCACATTGGTCAGTGAGACCACAGCCACCCAGGATGTCAACAGAGGCCAACAGTTGGGGCACTTCCTGTTTCTCTCAGGCCTGAGGCTATGGCATCTTGGTGTCCAGGGACAGTTCAGACTTCCAGAGCCTGGGTTCTTCGCCTTAAGGCCCAGTCTCCTGCCTCCCCTCCCAGTTCTTAACTTTCCTGCAGGGCTTCCCAGAGACAAGCTCTGCCCCAGGCACCAGGACAGGGAAGTCCAGGGACAGCTCTGTCTCAGCCGAAGAGCAGGCCTCCCCTGAAAAACATGAGAGTGGGCAGGATCGGAGGCTGCTCAGAGGCACCTCTTCATTGCATCGGCTGTGGTGATATTAATTTGCTGTGTAGCAGGAAGCTCTTTTTATAGAGAGGTGTAGGATGCATTATTTAAGGGTGAAATGTCAGGAAATCTGCGATTTAATTTAAAAATACTTCTGTATAAAAATTACAGAGAGTTAAAAATACAGATGTGGAGTGGAGCGTGTGGACCCGGAGCTAGGCAGTGTCTGCGGCAGGAAGCTCCTGCTCCTCTGAAGAGACCAGTCAGATGCCCTGACCCCGGATAGCCTGAGCCATCAGAAAACACTCGCCTCTGCCCACGCCCTCTTAGAGCCAGCCCACCTGGTAGCCTGGTGACCGACACACCAGCCACTTGGGTAGACATTGGGCAACAGCCACCTCCAAAGCCCAGCCCACGGGCCCAGCAGCGTCCCTCGCATTAGATGTCAGACCTGTACGCCAGCCTGTCTGGAACTATACACCTCACAAAGCGTTTCCTGTTTGGGTTTGTCTCCCTTTCTTTTCTGGTAAATTACGTATAAATATGAATAAGAGGCAGCGTGTTCCACCCTCCTGCTGCCTTTGTTTCTAACCAGCATCTCTTAGGCATCAGCAAGGGCGGCTGTGGGAAGCTGGGGTGCAGCCCCGCCTCCTAGGCTGCAGATCCCTGCTCCCCGCTCCTCCCAGCCCCTCCTCCATCCCTGTTCCTTCCCCTCTGCTGCTAGCAGCTCCCTACCTTTGCTTGGTGCCTTCTCTCTCCTCCACCCCACTGACCCCTGTGTTGCCCACCCAAACGGGGACCGCTTTGACCCACTTAAGTGAGGGCTGGGGAAAGGCCTAGGGGCTCCAGGAGTGACAGGGTCATGGTTTTGTGACCCCATGAACTGTCGTCAGCCAGCCTCCCAGGGAAAGGGAGAAAAGCAGGGCCCAGGAAGGGGGTTCCGGGGCCACAGTGTCCTCCTGTCCCAAAGCTTGCTCGGGGAAGGGGGAGGCTTACACCCGGGAAGCTCTGTCGCTGACCAGGAGAGGCAGATCGGAGGCTTGGCAGGGCCCAGAGTGCCCCACACCCCTGGAGATGGGGCTCCCAGGGACTCCTGGGCAACTGCCCCTGACCCCACTTCCTCAATGCCTGGGTCCATCTCTTCTCTCCCCTCAGAGGTGCAGCTGGACCCCAGAAGTGAGCCCCACTTCCTAGGGACTGGAGAACACCTTACTCCCTCATTCCCCACCCTAAAATCCTCTTTCCCTCCTGCTACTCCCCCTGGCCCATGAGCACCTCACTTTATTTTATTTTATTTTTTATTTTTTGGCAGAACCAGGGATTGAACTCAGGTCCTTGCACCTGCCAGGGAAGCGCTTATTCCACTGAGCCATCTCCCCAGCCATGAATAAAAATTTAAAAGATTAGTTATTCCTAGTAGCAACAAGACCGTGAGAACATTTTAGCCTCTAAAGCTACTGGCCAGGGCCAGGGAGATGGTTCAGTGGAATAAGCGCTTCCCTGGCAAGCGCAAGGGCCTGAGTTCAATCCCTGATTGTGCACAAGAAAAAAAAAAAAAAAAAGCCACGGGCCAAAATAGACATCAGGGAGCCAACAGGAAGTCGGTCCTGGTGTACCCAGATGGTTGACGTCAGCCACTTCCGGATGATAGGTGCCAACTCTGGTGGCCATGTGAGTACGTAGCTTATGTGTACATACAAAGCATCTAGGGCTGGCCAAATAGCTCAGCAGATTAAAGCACCTGGACGCAGGCACAGGGAGTTCAATTCTGGGCCTGCCGTGCCGGCCCCTCTCCTGGGCGTGCTGAGACAGCAATTGAGGCTGGCGTGGTGGCTCGCACCTCCCAGCTTTTGGGAGGCTGTAAACAGGCAGATCACTGCGAGTCTGATCTAGTGAGACCCTGAACACCCTGTAGGCCCTCCCTTAAAACACAAAAATTTTAAAAAAGCAAAAAACAACGCGTCTGTAAAACTTTATTTGAGCCAGTCATGGTGGCACGTGCCTGTCACTACAGCACTGAAGAAGCTGAGGCAGGAAGGTTGCAGGTTCAAGAGGTTTAAGACCAGGCTGGGTTGGGGCTGGGAAGATAGCTCAGTGGAATAAGTGCTTCCCTGGCAGGTGCAAGGGCATGAGTTCAATCTCCAGTTATGCAAAAAAAAAAAGAAAAAAAAAGACCACCCTGGGTGACTGACTGACTGAGTGGCTTAGAGAGAACCTATCTCGGGGGGGCCAGAGGGATGGCTCAATGGAATAAGCGCTTCAGTGGCAAGCGCAAAATCCTGAGTTCAATCCCCAGTTCCACCAAAAAAAAAAAAAAAAAAAAAAAAGAGAGAGAGAGAGAGAGAACCTATCTCAAAATAAATAATTTTAGGGCCGGGGAGATGGCTCAGTGGAATAAGCACTTCCTTGGCAGGTGCAAGGGCCTGAATTCAATCCCCAGTTCCACCAAAAAAGAAAAAAAGAGGCTATACCTCTAGGCCAGGTTGTGGCCAGGGTTCACTGCAGGTGTGGCCTTCATCCGTGGTTCCCTGTGGCTCCTAGCATTCTCTACAGAACTGCAGGAAGGACGTGAGGTTGCCACAGTCCCTGAAGGGGACACAGGACCCCTTCTTCTCTCTCTGCCTTCTTGTCCCAACCAGGTGCCCTGGTCTCTGCTCTGTGGGCCTTGAAGCCATGACCTGTGTGACCACCTGCTCAAAGCCACAGAGCTGAGCAGCCCAGGTCTGGCAACTCTGGACCCACAGCCCAAATAAACTGGGCTGCTTTAGGTTGATTATCTCAGGTACTTTTTCTCCATGATGATATTTTCTGACAATTTTTCTTTCTTTCTTTTTTTTGTGGAACTGGGGATTGATTGAACCCAGGCCCTTGCGTTTGCCAGGGAAGCGCTTATTCTACTGAGCCATCTCCACAGGCCCGAGTGACTGACTGAGATAATGTCTCAAAATAAAAAATAAAAAGGGTTTTGTCAAGTTCCACACGTAAGTGAGATTGTGCCATATATCTCTGTGTCTTGGCTTATGTCACAGCATAGTGACCTGCCAGTGGTCTGCATCTACCCCAGAGACACAGAACTTCTGTCTGCATAAGACCCTAATAATGAAGCCAGGCGTGGTGGTGCATGCCTGTAATCCCAGCACTGGGGAGGCTGAGGCAGGAGGATTGTTGTGAGTTCGAGACCAGCCTGAGCTACAAAGTGAGCTTAAGGCCAGCTTGAATTGCATAGTGAGACCCTGTCTCAAAAAAAAAAGACAAAAAAAATGAGTGCTCATAGCAGCTTTGTAACCCAGAAACCATAAAGAACCCAGAACATCCCAACAGACAAACCAGGATGCATCTGTAGAACGTTACTCAGCCGTGAAAAGTATTTCAGACACATGAAATATTCAGGGTGGATCTTGGACAATGTGCACCGAGTCAGAAAACAATCCCAAAAGCTCCCCCACTGCGTGGTTCTACTTATATAACAGCTTGCTGTGGCAGGACTGGGGAGACGGGGATCGGGGCTGAGAGCTGAGGGGAGGGGCTGGCAGCAGAGGCGGCCCGGGAGACCTTCGAGTGGTGAAAGCATCATAGGCCAGAGCCAGTTGTGGATCCCTGGTAGCCATCTGCCTGAGAGCAGGGCCCTGGATTCAAGCCTCAGTACTGAGAGAGACTGGCAAGATAGCTCAGTGGTCTAAAGCACCTGCTTAGGCAAGCTTAGGCAGCCTCAAGGGACCAAGGTTCAATCCCAAGCACCACATGCCATGCCAGCCCCATCCTCAGGGTGGGCTAAGCCGTCAAAAAAGAAAGAAGGAAAGAAGGAAAGGAAGGGGGAGGGAAAAGGAGGGGAGGGAAGGCAGAAAGGCAGGCTGGGTGTGGTGGTGTGCACCTATAATCCCACCATTAGGAAGGCTGAGGCAGGAGGGTCACTGTGAGTTCAAGGTCAGACTGGCCTGCATAGTGAAACCTGTCTGAAAAAGACAAAAGAGGACCAGGGAGGGCCAGCCTGATAGCTCAGCGGACTAAAGCGCCTGCCTAGGCAGAGCACAGTGACTGGGCTTTGATCCCCGGCGGCCTGCTGTGCCAGCCCCACCCGCAGGGCACACTGAGATATCAATTGAGACTGGGTGTGGTGGAGCGCACCTGTAGATCCCGCGCTTTGGCACACTGAAAACAGGTAAGACCTGTAGACCCTGCAGACCCTGTAGACCCTGCAGACCCTGCAGACCCTGCAGACCCTGCAGACCCTGCAGACCCTGCAGACCATGCAGACCCTGCAGACCATGCAGACCCTGCAGACCCTGCAGACCCTGCAGACCCTGCAGACCCTGCAGACCCTGTAGACCCTGTAAACCCTGTAGACCCTGTACCAAGTACATGGGGGAAAGAAAGGGCTAGGGAGATATAGCTCAGCAGTCTAAGCAACTGCCTGGTGACCACAAGAACCCAGACTCGATCCCTGGCACCACATGCCATGCCAGATGCACCAGTCACCAAAACCAGGCAAGGTGGCACACGGCTGTAACCCCGGAGCTGGGGAGACTGAGACAGGAAGATCACTAGGAGTCAAAGCTGCACAGCAAGACACTGTACCAAATAAATAAATAGATTTTTAAAAGAAAATTTTAAAAGCAAAAGAGATAGGGGGGAGAAACAAAGAACTTTACAGGTGTGTAAAAGGGACCCAGGGGCTTCTGCACTACCTTGAACTTCCTATGAATCTATTTTTATTTGAAAGAAAATAAGGGGGGCATCTGGGTTGTTTCCAGTTTGGGTTTTGGAGTTGTTTAACCATTACAAATAAAACTGCTGTGAGTACCCATTCGTAGGGCTTTTATTCCCCTGTGGCCCTCGCGAGGGGCTTGGCACCTGCTCTTTGGGGTGCTCTGAATGGCGGAGATGCTCCTTCTCCCAGAGCTGAGCCCATGGCGGGGCTCAAACAATGCCCGCTGGAGGGAGCGACTCAGGGTTCTGTGGACACAGTTCCGTGGCCAGGGCTTCCCGGAAATTTCGCACCCCTCTTCCACGACGCCTGTCCACAGAGGTAGTGGTCTCAGCCGGCTGAGGAGGAGCCTGGTGGCGGCAGTGCCACTCTGCCCCACGAGGGGGCAGCAGAGGATGGCGAATGGCTCCCAGCCCCGCGCAGCCGGGTCCAGAGGAAGCGCTGTGCCCAGCCTGTCTATTGCAGGTGCAAAGCAGCCCCTGGGCCCCGCGGTAAAGAGGACGTCCCTGAGCCGAGCAGGGGTCTGGGAACCGTGAGGATACAGATCGCAAGCATCATCTTCACTCCAGGAATGAGGTTGCCCCAGGAACCAGCATCTCCCAAAGTTATCGCGTTAATAAAATCAGAGGAGCCTCTCGCCTACACCTGGCCAAGAAGCCTGTTCCCGCGCCCCCTGCCGGCCTTGGTCCAGTTCTGCAAGCGCTTGCGACTCCGGCTGCAATGGTGCAGGTGGCCACCGAGCGGCAGTGTGGGACCGCGACGCGGGCTCTGCGCTCAGCCAGAAGCTTCCAGGAGCCAGAGAGAAATTCCCAGAGCTGCTGACCGGTGTCGGGAGGGGCGGACCCATCCCACCTTCCTGCCTTTGCAGCCGGGCACCCGCCTGGGTTTGGCAGAGCGCGAAGCGCACATGCCACAGATGTACAGGCCGGGCTGTCGCTCGCCTCCCGGAAACTTTCCCCGCACCATGGGCTCCGCCTGCCCCCCGAAGACCTTCTGACTGCAGGGGCCACTGCGCCCGGCCGGCACCGCCCTGTTTGCTCCTGTGTTTAGGTTTGCTGTCTTTCTGTCCCAGGACAAAGACCAGGGTTTTGTCCTACATTTGCTCCAACACTTGACAGGAATTTACTAAATGTTTGTTGAATGAATTGATCTGCAAAATGTGCCGACTTAGAAAAAATCTTGCTGGGGCTGGCGTTCTGCAAATGTAACCCACGATGGTGCTCCCATGACACAGGCCTTAGGCTTCTCGGTGTTACTCATCGTCAGAAGAGATAGAGTTGGACAGGACTGTCTTACCCCGCGTTAGGAATTCCTGCCCTTGCCCTCGCTCCAGGAGCACGCGTGGGCGCGGCCCAGCTTCAGCTGCGCTTCCGTGGAGCAGCGGGGCACAGTGGACCCACGACGCCACCGAGGGGCTCCCGGAATGGACCCTCGCCCCTCTGCACCCCACCCGCGCTCTTGGTGTTCTGCAGCGGCTAGAGGCTTGGGGCGGTACTGCGCCTTGCGCTCTCGCACCCGGGACGCTCACACGCGGGTTCCGTCCCCTGGGATCCGGGTCACCAGGGACTTTGCGTGTCCGTTCGGGCCCCCGGGTACACTGAGAATCCGGGGGAGCGGGGCGACACGGGGGGAGAGGGCAGACGCTGCAGCCGGCCCGGGGAGGCGACTACGCCAGAGGGACGCGCGGGGCCCTGGGTGCAGTCGCGCGCTGCGGGGAATCGCTGCCCGCACAAAGGTCGCTTACAGCGGAGCACTCACGGGACAGGGGCGCAGGGTGGGGCCCGAGGCTCTGGGAGGAGGATGGGGGGCTCGGCGGCCTCGTTGGCTCCCGCAGCACGCGCGCACAACGTTCCCCCTCCCGCTCCCGCGCTCGGCCTCTCCGGCGGCCTCCGGGGACGGCCGTTCACTGCCGCTCTCCTTTCCTCCTTGATTTATGCTGCGGGCTGGAACGACCTTCCCCGACCTCATTTCCGAGGCGGCGTGAGCGCGCCCGGCCGGCCGAGCATTCCGGAGGAGCCTGGCACGCTCAGCCCTACCGCGACGGCCGGACCCTCCCGGCCCGTGCCCACCGCAGCCCCGCCACCGTCGCGGGCACCGCGGGCGCGCACGTAAGAGCTCCTCATTAGCATCTTGCTTTGAATATCATTTGCATTTTATTCATTTCATGTCAAAACGCTCAGAACGCTCCCCAGCCCGCGGCTCTTCCCGGAGCTGGGGAGTCACGCGCGAGTCTCCCTCTCTAGTCTCTTCCCTATGGACCCCACAGCTGCTGACGGGCCCCCTCCCCTTCATAAAAGGGGCCACCGCGCCCACAAGAGAGGGCTACGGCCACCTGGGCGCCTGGCAAGGTCCAGGCCTGGCGCCCGAGCTGCATTCACTCGTTGCGTTCTCCCAACCTGCCGCGAGGCTCTGCGCACCACCCCAGTGAAAATGGGAGAAACAGAGTCACAAAAGTGTCTCACCCAGGGCCTGGAGCCAACAGTCGAAAAGAGACGCTTAAGGCAGAGTTGCCACTCTAGGCCCTTCCCCATCGCGGGCTAACGGGGACGCGGGCGCCTTCCCGGGAGGGGGCCCCTGCACCGCTGCCCACCCGCCCGCCCCGTCCTGACCCTGTCCCAGCGCGAGCTCGGGGTCCGGCCGCCGGGCTCGGGGGTCGTCTGTCGGCGCTGGGTAGTTAAGAAAAATAAACAGCGTTCCAAATGAAGGCGATTCCTTTCAAGCCGAGCCCCGCCGCCTGCCCGAGAAATGCAAACAGCGGGGGGCGGCCCGAGCCCGCCCCGGCCCCTGCGCCAGGGCCCCGGTAACCTGAGCCGCAGCGCCGACTCCCCGCGCGCTGCCCTCCGCCTGCCCCTTCGCCCCTGACCCCGCCGGCGGCGCGCTGCGGCGCCCCCCACCGGGCCAGGACCCGGGCCAGCGGCTCAAGGCGCCCTGAGCCGCCCCCTCCGACCCCGGCGCGCCTGGCTGGACCCTGTCCCTAAGGTCACCCTGCAGCGTGCCTTCGAGACTACGTGGCTGCCTCGGCATGGTCCTCCGAGGACACATTAGACACCGAGGGGGACACGGACGTGGGGGCGGGGGTGGAGGCAAAGTGCGCCCAGCGGCCCTGCTACCACGTACAGCCCCCTCTCCACTCTAGCGGTGAGGCGGTGGCAGTGAGGGTGCCTACCGGAACAGCCTGGCACGGTCGGCACAGTGGGCCCGAGAAGGGAAGGTGCGTGGGGGTGGGAGCTGCCGCCGAGGCCCACCAGGGGAGCAGCACGGGGGTCGGCGGGAACCAGCAGGGGGAGCGGCCCCCGAGGGAAGGTGACCCGGCTCAGCTTGAAACTCAGCCAGGAGGAGACACCGCGCGACAAGAGGCCACGCGGGCCGCGTCCGCACCACGCGCGGTTATTGCCGTCTCGCATCTCTTGAGAGCGCAGCGGCAGCCGGAAGGGGTGGAAAACGTCCCCGGGCGCCACGCGGAGAAAGGCCTGGAACCCCAGCAGGAGGAGCAGCGGCGACCGGACAGAGGGCGCTGCCGCCTGGCCACGGCCACCTCCTGCCGGGCCGCCTTCTTGGCACCCGAAGCGCTGGGGGGCGGAGCGCACCCGCGTCCTCCGAATTCCTCCACGGCGAAGCTGGGCCGCGCCGGCTGTCGGGTGCGAAGCTGCTGTCAGCCTCGTGAGATGCCGGGGACACACCAAGGCGCGCACCCCGCGGCTTCCGGCCCCCTTCGGCCGGGTTCCTTCCTCAACAGACGCGTCTAATCCTGTCTCAATTGCAGTCTCTGCGCCCCAGCCCGCTCCCGCACCGCCAGTTCCTCGGAGTTGGGAGCCCCGCGCCGCCCCAGAGCGCCGCGCACACCTTGCGCCCTCGCACCCCTCCGAGCCCTCGCCCGGTCCCCGCGCTGCGCTTGGCCGCGCAGCTCTTAGGCCGCGGGGCCCAAACACCTCCAGAGCTCTGGGCATTGATTTCCTGCAGCCTTCGACCTAAAGGACAACCGACCCTCGGTCTTCAGCGTGCAGGACACCCGCATTCAGGGTGCTCCGAGCACCTTCCTGGGCAACCTGTCCACACGGCATTAGGGCTTCCTGCACTCGTCCCTGGGTGAACCTGGGAGAAGTTCTTTCTCCTGTAACATTCTCTAGCTGGGCTTCGGGTGGGAAATTCTCTCCCGCTGTGGAGAAAGTAGAAAGAAAAAGTTGGGGGGCATCTCCTCTGCTAACCACCACCGCCCTTAGACTCAGCTTCCTAAATGAGGTCCCTTCCAGCCAATTGACACCCAACAATTCTGGCAACCCGATTCCTTTATTATGAGAAAAAAGAAAGAAAAAAAGTCACTTCACAATCGGGCGTTTCACTGGCTTGGCTATATGCTTCCCGTCATTGCTTCTCCCAGAGTCTGCAGTGTAGACGCGACCCAAGACGACCCCCGAGGGGCAAGGTTTGGGGCCCAGCTCTGAGTCCAGAGCTCACATCCCTCCCCCAAGCCGCCCCCCTCCGCCTCCCCACCCCCACTCGCGCGCGGGACTCAGACGCCGATCTCGGAGCGAGCACGCGCTGACAGTTAAATTGCAGTGTAGGCCAAGGGGGGAAAGGGACCGTGTCTCTTTAACGGGCCCTGAGACAAAGCGTCTCCCCTCGGAGCCCAGAGCCGGGCGCAGCCGCGCCGCAGACCTGTCAGCGTCTCCCGCGCTCGGAGAGAGTTTGCAAAGTCATAATTATATCTTTTAACCTGTCTTGCTCTCCGTAGAAGAAGGTCCCATTATATTGAAATGAGATTATTAGCCATCAAATACTTTCTTTCTCGGGAGTTTTTTTTTTTTTTTTTATTCAAATACCTTAACGACTTGGCAATTGCTTTGTGATCAGCTTTTGCTTGGAGCCCCAGCCTGGCGCGGGAGTTAGGGCGGGGAGGCGGCTGCTTGGGGAAGGTCGAGGGGGCGCACAAGAGTTGGCAAAGAAAACAACCCCTCTCATTCTTCTCCCAAGTCACTGCCACCTGGTGGGCACCTTTGGGTCTAGGCGGGGACCTGAGAGAAGGGCAGAGGGGGGCACTCTTCAGCGCCGCCGGCTTACGCCGCTGCTGTATGAATGGAGCACGCCATGCTGGTTGGGGATCCTGAGCACTGGGATGGACACCGGGCTGTGAAATTGAAAAGAAGCAGGGACAAGGGGTGGCCTGGGATAGAAGCTGGAGGTCGCAGTTTCGCTGTTTTTGCTGAGGCTGGCTCCAAGCGCCTTCAGGGTTCCTGGTGCATGGAATTTCAATGAGTGATTAGGGTTTTGCACTCCGCCCAAAGCCTGTCGGGTTTCACCAAAGATTGTGAGCCCCTAGAGGAGGAAAGCCCATCTTGTTCCAGACTCTGGAACCCCGGTCCTGCCTGCCAGCAGAGCACACCCACACACTGGGAGGACTGGATGTGGAAGATTTTCCAGACAAATTGTAAAGGTTTCCCTTTGACTTCTCCGGTGGGAGGAGCTCCACTTGTGTTTTCCTTGGCTTCAGCCCAAACGAATGCAAAATGTAGGAGCTAGCTGGACACCAGCTGGGCCCCCCTCCTCTCTCCAGCACCGTCACCCTGGTGGGCCCACTCCAGCCACCAGTTCTTCCTGCCGTCTTCCACAGCTCTCCACAACAGCCTGGGATCCAGTCTAGGACCTTGGCTTGGAGCCATCCTTCTCCATGGCCACTCAAGCTTTGTGTCTGAGCACAACAGCTCCCCACACAGAATGAGAGGCCTGGATGTAAGATCTATGACATAGTCCCTTCAGCATGGACTTCCTTTTTTTTTTTTTTTTTTTTTTTTTTTGCACAACTGGAGATTGAACTCAGGCCCTTGCACTTGCCAGGCAAGTGCTTATTCTACTGAGTCATCTCCCCAGCCCCCAGGATGGACTTCCAGTAATAAAGTTTCTTAGGGTACAAATGGTCTTCCTTTGTCTTCAGGAAAACAGCCTCCAGCAAGGGGAGGCAGTAACTAATGGGAGCTTTTAAAGCCTCCTTCTGCAAGCTGTGGGGAATTCTGCAACAATGTCCACAACAGAGCCCTATGGTAAGTAGCCACTTTCCTAGCTTTGGAGCAAAGCAGCCTGCAACAGACAGCAGGACAGCAGGACAGGAGGACAAAAGGAGATGCACATTTGGTTCATGGTTTCAAAAGACTGGGGCTGTGGTCCTCTGGCTCCAACATAGGACTATCATAACACAAGGGCCTGGAGGTTAGTAAGAGAGAGCAAACTAAGGAAGAAAACAGGAATCCACTCTTCCAGGCCACACCCCCAGTGATCTGCCTCTTCCCACCAGGCACCTCCTAATAGCACGTTCAGCTTTGAACTCTCAATGGGCAAATCCACTAACAAGTACAACTCCTCCCAATCCAATCAGCTTCCAAAAGCCTGGCTATGAACACGTGAGACTTGGGGCAGGGGTGGTATCTTAGGTCTAAACTATAAACTACCAAGTACCACCCAGCAGAAAAAATGAACAAATTGCAGCATAGTTACACAATGAAATACTACACAGCCAAGAAAAGAAGGATGAGCAACAGCACATATGATTCACTGTTGGAACAAAGGAAATCAGACACAGCAGAGCCCATTTCCTATAGCTCCAATAACTAAAATATGAAAGCAAGGCAACTGAGTCAACAGTGTTGGAATGTAAGTCAGGGCTAGCTAGAGAGGGCATGTCTGGGAAGGACTATGAAGGAGATTTGGGAGTGATCTGATTTGGGGCGTGAGGTGTTTAGCCTGTCCACATCTGTTGAGGTGTGCCTATGCGTTTTCATGGTTGGTTCTGACGTATCCCCCAAAACGTCCCTGTGTTGGCTGGGCTTTGTGACAATGACTGGCTCACTAGGGCTCAGTGGATGGATCCACTGATGGGGCCATAAATTGTGGCATTATTGGGAGGTGATGGGAAGTGAGAAGGCGGGGCTTCGTTGATGGGCGTGGCACATGGTGTGCTCCTGGGGTCAGGATCTTGTCTCGATTTCAAGGCAGCAGCGGAAGCTGCTCAGACCAGTGCCAGGCTGGGAATTTCCTCCCCCCACTCCAGTTTCATGCACATACTCAGGCCCTAGTTCCCCAGACTTCAGGGAACTTCAGGGGAAGCACTGGCTGCACTTGTCACTGGCAAGCCAGGCTGGTTCAGGCTGCTCAGAGTCCAGAGAAAAGGGAGACTAGTGTGAGTTGGGGGAGGCAGGATGGGGCGCCAAAGGAGGAACAGTCGGAGCCCAGAAAGGTAGATGAAAAGGACTTCAGAGACCATCGGAGCCAGGATTCTCAGCCAGCTGGGGACAATCTGGCCCCCACAGCTGTCTTTGTCGTGGCCCTGGCGCAGGTGGGGGGTTACTGCTGGCATCTTGGGATGGAATTAACGATGCTGTTAATGTCCCATAATTCATGGGAAGGCACCAAACAAGGAATCATCCGGCCCCAGTTGCCAGCAGTGCTGAGGCAGAGAACTTCATCCTGGTCCTGGGCTTGGACAAGGCTTGGTGGCAAGGCTGGAACTCTGGGTGGGAAGCAGGTGTGCTCTGGAGGTTGTAAATGGAGCCAAGCTGGGAGCCAGAGGCATCCCCACGGCAGTCCTCACCCTCTACTGTGAGCATGCCCCCCTCCCCTGATGCCAGAACTTTCAAGGGGTTTAGATGGCTCAGGGGACCCTGGACCAAGCTGATTCTCAGGAGATGTGCAAGGCCACCAGCTCACAGCCACATTGCAACCACAATTAGGAGACACACACACACACACACACACACACACACACACACACGTCGCCAGGGAGTGGAGTCTCACCAACCCCCAGGGGCTCAGAGGAGCAGCAGTAGGAATATTCCACCACTCCAAAAAGCAAAGAACTCACTCAGCACGTACCTGTGATCCCAGCATTCAGGAGGCTGAGGCAGAAGCATTGCCCCAAGTTGGAAGCCAGCTGAAACTACAGTAGCAAGACCCTGTCTCAAAAACCCAAAATAAAACAAACAATACTCCTTCCTAGGGCTCTCTTCTTGGGGGACTGAAAGTTAGGGGAAAGGAGTTTTAAAATCCTGATGTGAATCATTTTAAAGGAGGAAACAGACACTTTATAAAAGTCAAGAAGAAAATTGAAGCTACATACAGTGGTGCACACCTGTAATCCCACCACAGGAGGCTGAGGCAGGAGAATTGCTGTAAATTGGAGCCCTGCCTGGATTACAAAGTGAGTTCAAGGCCAGCCTGAACTACATACACAGTGAAACTCTGTCTAAAAAAAAAAAAAGACTAATAATAATAATAATAATGTTCTATAGTTTCCATGGGAAGACCTTGAATATTCCACACTAGGTTTAGTCTTAAGCATTTATCAGGTCTTGCAACTATCGTGCAGATAATCATATCTATGGTTCCAGGCACCGCTGGGACCCTGCAACACATCCCCAGCAATGAGGCGCTGCTCTGCATTCATCAACAGGAGAACACGGGTTGCAATGAGCTCCATTCTCCAAACTCCAAAGCCGTTCCTAGGCAAATCCTAGGAAAGTGGTTTTTGAAATGAACTCGAGTGGATCTGACATCCTTGGAATCCCGACACTGCAGAAAAGGATCCTGGGGTCACAAGGTCCCCTATGGTCAAGGGAGTCATAACCAAGACACCCCAGTCATAAAGTCGAAGACTCTGAGGGCCCTGAGGGGCAGGAGACTGGGGAGGTCAACATGCAGTTGACACAGATTTTTACCATGCTTTCAGCAGTCCCGAGAACCATAGGGGACTAAACACATTTCATTTCAATAAGAGTCTCTGTCACTTTCCCCAGGGAATGTCACCAGGAAAATGGCTCTGGGGGGGGATATGGCTTCATCTAAGTGGACCGAGGCACACGGGTTCCTGGGCAGAGTGGGCCTCTCGTGTGGTGCAGGCTTGCACCAAGGCGGCAACTGCCACACGCCCTTGGCTGTGGACCTGCAAGACTGCGGGGGAGTTGAGCCCAGAGAGGATCATAGGAGAGAACCTACTTTTCCTTCCTGGGCCACCAGAGAGGCATGGTGAGAAGCTGAGGGGCCGAGGGGCAGCTGGAATCCCTCTCCCTCAGCCTGCACTTGGAGACCAAGCTGTGGCCTGTGAGCGACTGGGCAGAGTCCAGGTCCCCACCCCTTAGGGAGCCTGGCTACCTGAGGGAGGAAATTCTGATGGCTGAGGAGAGACTCACGGGAGGGACAAAGAGATGTGAGAGGGCGAGATGAGGGGCAGGGCTCCTCCCGGCAAGGGCACTCGTGCCACTATCAGGCATTTCTATGGCTGCCTCAAATTTGAATTATTTCAAAACATATATGGTAATTTCTGTCAAATAAGCACATCACAGTTGTCCCGTCCATGTCATTCACCTGGGCTGGCGCCATGCAACTTCTAGGTCTTCCTAAATGTCAAGATGGATCATTTCACTGCCCTAACAACCTTCTGTGTACCGCCTACCGCCCCAGCCCCTGTCACCAGCAGGTCTTTCACCATCTCCGGGCCGTTGCCTTCCGGGACGTGTCGTGCAGGCGGTGGGCATCCTACAGCGTGCGGCCTTCTCTCCCCTGCATTTGCATCCAGCGTTGCGCAGTTAGGTTCCTCTGCGGGCTTCCGCGGCTTCGTGCGGGACTCCTATTCCAGCCTGTAGAGGTGGCGTGCCTGCTCTTCCCCTGGCCTGTCCTGGCAGCCTCCACCTTTTGTCAGCTCCCACTTCACAAGCCCAGCATGCTCGCTGGGTCTTGCAGTGAGAGGGCGCTGCATTTATAAGAAACGGCCTCTCTCTTCCCAAGTGGCTGAACCACCTCGTACTCCACCAGCGACAGCAGAGAGGTCCCGGAGACACAAGTTTTCATCAGCCTCAGTGAGACGCCCTCTTCCCTATGCCTGAATACCTTCAGACCCATTCCATTCCCAGGCCCGTTTAGCCTGCAGTGTCAACCTGCCCTGGTGTGCTCAGCATGTGAGTTTCCAACCTCTGTGTAAAGACCCAGGGTGGCACGGGTACAGACCAGGGAGGCCCTTAGGGTGACACCCTCACCCCATCCACCCTCACCTGCGATGGAGTGTGGGGGCCCAGGTCTGTCCACTGAGGAAGGCCAGACGAGAGTATGGCTAGGAATGAGAAGATCCAAAAAAAATCTTTTATGTATTTATTTATCTGGTACAGGGTCTCTCTATGCAGCTCAGACTAGTGGTGATCTTCCTGCCTCAGCCTCCTCAGCCCTGGGATTACAGGTGTGTACTACCCCACATGGTTTCAGTGGCTGGCACACTGCACCTGGGGTTCAGGGACTGGCATGGTATGCAGTATGGGGAATCCAACCTGGGTCCTTGTGCTTTCCAGGCAGGTGCTAAGACTGCTGAGCTATCTCCCAGCCTGACCCAATGCTTCTCTAAATGGAATTATCTCCTAGAAGGGTCCTGGAAGGAATTGGGTACGAACAAGCCTTTTATTTATTTATTTTTTAAGTATCTTCAGGGTTTATTCATCAAATCAACAACCACTTGGAGACAGGGCGAAAGCATGGGTTTTATTCTAAATATGAAGGAGCCTCTACTTCCTACCTTTAGGGGGCATGGAATTAATCCTTCCCCAGCTCCAAGCTCTGGCTTCCCATTCTTTCCATAACACCGCCAGACTTAGAAGGTTGTTGTAAGAAAGAATTCTTATGTGCTTTTTGCCAACTATAAAATCAAGGATGCCGAGCATAGTGGTGCCCACCTGCAATCCCAACACTTGGGAGGCTGAGGTAGGATCGTTGAGAGGTTGAGACCAGCCTGGGCTGCAAAGTGAGCTCAAGGCAGCCTGAACTGCCTAGTGAGATCCTGTCTCAAAAAGACAAAATAAAAAAAAAAAAATTTTTAAATAAAGACATAAATCAAATCAAGTCAAGGACGATGGTCATCTTCGTTTGCCTGCACTCTGAGCCCAGATTCTCTCCCTGTCCCATCCCATGCTCGCCCAGCATGGAGCTGAGGGTCATACGAACCCACAGAGCTGCTTGGCTGCCCCACGGAGCACGTGGGAGCCACCATCCCGGGGCTGGCGCCTCCTCTCGCCGCACCGGCCAGTCGTATTGCAGGGCTGTCTGTCAACAGGGAGACTGCAATTACGTGTAATCCAGTCGCGGGTCTAATGACTGCTGTAATTTCTGAGCGGTGATGAATGTAATGATATTTTGAGATATCTGCAACAACCGTAACGTGATATGAAAATATGTGTGACTTCTACCAGTGACAAAGTCTCGGGGACCCCTCATACCACTGTGGCTGGCTGCCTACGTCCTCGGTAGACTGAAGTGCTGAATGGTAGTTCACAGTCAGAGAAAGGAAAGGTGTTCTTCAACTATCAACACACAGAGACTCCCCTGAACCGGGGGTCTGTGGACCCCCATGCAGAGCACATGTTGTTCATGAAAGCTTGGGGGGGCACAGGTCATCTTTGGGTTTACCAAGGCCACATTTGTAGTTTCTTGAGGAATTCAACTCCTCCACACATATCTGACCTCTACCTCCCACTGGTCATGCATACTGGGTGCCGTACCCCAAGTTTCCTGCACATGGTTCTTAATTTTTTTTTTTTTTCTTCTCTGGCTGCTTGCCATCTCTAGCTGTCAAACATCCACTCCTCTGGGCCATCTGTAGCAAGAGGCTTAGTAGAGGTGCGGTCTCCTCAGCCTGTTCTTTGCAGCAGGGACGAGCCCGCCAGTTTAACAGCGATGACTTAATCAGTCTCTGTGGCTCAAACCCTTCCTGGGCTTTATCGCACCCTGCGAGCAAGCGGCCTGGAGACTGTGTCTTCCCGTCTTAATCTCTGCTTATGAGCAGCGTCTTTTTCCCTGAGCTCCTTTTGCCTGGTGACAGCCTGTTAAGTGAATTAAGAAACTCCCAAATCCCTCGTGCCGGCCCAGCCTCTCCCAGTCTAGGTGCAGTCCCGGGAGGAAACCAGTACCTCTGGCACCAGTGGTGCCTGCCCTGGCTTAGCGGGCACCTCCAGCCCCCAGGCAGGTCCTGCTGCCTCCTCTCCACCCATCTGCAGCCACCCACACTCGTTTTCGATTTTCGGGCGGCGTTGCCCACTCCTACACATGCTTTCTGCACCTGCTAGCAGAGGTCAGGCTGCTAACATAGACCCCAGTTCACTGGCCAAGACAGTAGCTGTCTGTGTTTAGCTCACGTATCATTCCTAGCAGTGATTCTTCTCTGTGTCACTGATCCAGGACCGACAGTCCCTTCATCTCGTGGCTCTGTGCCCTTCCCAGATCACCATCTATATCCATCTTACCAGAAAGAGAGAGGGTGGAGGATCAAGCACCAGGGGCTGTGAATGGGCCAGGCCCATTAAAGAGAATGCAGTGCCGTGGCCAAAATTTACAGTGGAGAGGGGGGTGCTGGGAGATGTAGTCCGTGAGCCCAAGATGTTGGATGACCAGACTAATAGTCTCTCATGGTTACTTTCAGTGTAGGTAGAAACTACCCAGATAATTTACTGGTTATAAGAGAAGACAGTAGAAAATATTTTGAGTCATGCACATCTTCAATTGACCCTTTCTCAGAAAGGTGCTACAGGATGTGCTCCACCGAAGAGAGAAATTAAACAAAAAAGGAGAAGGGGAGGGGGAGGGGAGGGG